>JAKSZT010054586.1:2765530-2854648 GCA_026826555.1 Tolypeutes matacus
TCATTTATTGTGTGATTATCCACCCATCGTGACCATGCCCCATCCCCCGATCCTTTGAATGATTTTGTATATCTTTCATGTATATTCGGATGAACCAATCCCCACGAAACCCCCCCAGATACCCCTCTGATAATCCCCCACAGTACCCATCGTAACCCTTCTGTGATCCAAATCCTCCATGAACATTTAGTCCATAAAATAATCAAATACACTTACTAGGAAAAAGAAAGAAGTGTGATAAGCTTACATGCAAGAGACAAACATAAGGAAACTCAGGGGAAAAAAAAAAGAGAAAGAGAAGGAAAAAAAAACAAATAATCAAACAAAGAACAAAACAAAATAAAATATAATTAGTGGATTGGGACATTCAAAAAATGGGCAAAAAAGTAAAGGAAATGCCTTTAAAAAAATATATATATATATATATTCATTTTTTTTCCTTTCTCTTTTCTTTTTTCCCTTTTTTCCTTCCCTTTATCCCTGTGTTATCAGATGTCTGGTGTGCCATGACACCTTCCTCCTCTCAATCCCCATTGTCTCCCAATTTTTAATTTAATTTTCAAAGAAGTTTTAGGTCACAGCGAAGTCACTCACGGAGTGCCGGAGACTCCCAGATACCAAACCACCCCCTTCCCCACCCTATATTAACTCACCACCCTTTTTTTTTGGTTGTTAGCATTGTTATAACTGTTATGCAGATAGAAAAATATAGCAACTAAACATTGTCAGTGATTTACAGTATAGTTTACAATTTAGATGATACAGTTTAATAATTTTGATGATATTTACCATGTCCTGTGTCCATTACTGTAAGGTAATGAAAAACCTTCACCATGACCACCAAATAACCCATTAGATCTTGACTGTTCCCTTCTCCCCAGCCCCCCAGGGCCCGTGATACCCCCCTCTCCCAACCCATGGAATGTCAAGATTCACAGTTACATGCCCTGGGGATTTGAACAAGCCTTCCTAATTCACCCACCCCCCAGTGATGCACCACCAAACCCAGGAACACCACCACTCATCTGCCCCATCCCCCAACATGCAACCACACTGTATCCCTTTACCATAGATTATGTCCATATGGGTGATGGCTCAAAGCCTGCTCTTCTCTTACTCTCCCTTGTTAACCTATCTTTCAGACAATGGTTCTCAGAGACTGCTCACTTTCCTCAGTTCAGATCAGTGAGGTCATATACTGTTCATCCTTCAGTGCCTGGCTGGCTTCACTCAACATAAGGTCTTCAAGATTCATCCACGTTATTCTATGTGTTAGCACTTTGTTCCTTCTTACCGCTGAGTAATATTCCATTGATGTATGTACCACATATTGCTTATCCATTCATCTGTTGATGGGCACCGGGGCTGATTCCAACTTTTGGCAATGGTGAACAATGCCGCTATGAACATTGGTGTGCATATATCTGTTTGTGTCTTTGCTTTCAGTTCTTCTGGGTATATAACCAGCAGTGGAATTGCTGGATCATATGGAAGATCTATTGCTAGTTTTCTGAGGAATCACCAAACTGTCCTCCACAGTGGCTGGACCATACTGCAGTCCCACCAGCAGTGGATGAGGGATCCTATTCCTCCACATCCTCTCCAACATTTAGTGTCTCCTGTTTTTTTTAATAGCTGCCATTCTGATGGGTGTAAGATGGTATCTCATTGTAGTTTTGATTTGCATTTCCCTGATAGCAAGTGATGTTGAGCATTTTTTCATGTGCTTTTTAGCCATTTGAATTTCTTCCTTGGAGAAGTGTCTTTTCAGGTCACTTGCCTATTTTTTAAATGGGTCGTTTGTCCTTTTATTTTCAAGGTGTAGGATTTCTTTATATATGCAGGATATTTGGTTCCTTTCAGATATATTGCCATATATTTTCTCCCATTGGTTAGGCTGCCTTTTTATTTTCTTAATAACATCCTTTGAGTTGCAGAAGTTTTAATTTTGAGGAG
Organism: Tolypeutes matacus; assembly: GCA_026826555.1. Taxonomy (NCBI): domain Eukaryota; kingdom Metazoa; phylum Chordata; class Mammalia; order Cingulata; family Chlamyphoridae; genus Tolypeutes; species Tolypeutes matacus. The sequence goes on from JAKSZT010054586.1 coordinate 2,767,487, forward strand.
ATCCCATTTATCTATTTTTTCTCTTGCTGCTCGTGTTTTGGGTGTGAAGTTCATGAAACCATATCCTCTTACAAGGTTCTGTAAATTCTTCCCTACAATGTCTTCCAAGGTCTTTATGGTTTTGGCTCTTATATTTAGATCTTTAATCCATCTTGAGTTGATTTTTGTATAAGGTGTGAGATGGTATTCCTTTGTCATTCTTTTGGATGGGGATATACAGTTCTCTAAGCACCACTTGTTAAAGAGGCTACTCTCTCCCAACTGAGTGGGCTTGATGGCCTTGTCAAATATCAGGTGACTGTCTATGTGAGGATCTATATCAGAACTCTCAATTTGGTTTCATTGGTCAGTATGTCTATCCTTGTGCCAATACCATGCAGTTTTGAGCACTGTAGCTTTGTAGTATGTTTTAAAGTCAGGTAATGTGATATCTCCAACTTCACTTTTCTTTTTCAATATGACTGTATTAGTCAGCCAAACGGGCACTAATGCAAAACACCAGAGATTGGTTGGTCTTTATAAAGGGTATTTATTTGGGGTAGAAGTCCACAGGTACTAGGCCATTAAGCATGTTTCTTCCCTCACCAAAATCTGTTGCTAGGTGTTGGAGCAAGAGAGCTGCTGATGATTGCCAATGTTCAGGCTTCTTGGGTTCCTCTCTTCCAGGGGCTTTGTTTCTCTCTGGGCTTAGCAACTCTGTTTCCTCCACAAGGTCAGCTGTAGACTATCAGGCAAATGGCTCACTTCTCTTCTCCTGGGGCCTTCTCTCCAACATCAAAACTCCAACATCAAAACCTCAACTTCAGAAATGCAACTCAAAAACTGCTCCCTCTATCCTTTGCCTTGCCTTTTATATTTGATTCCCTCACCCACCAAGGGGTGGGGCTCACACCCTACTGATGTGGCCCAGTCAATGCCCTAATTATAACTTATCCATGCCCAGATTAACAGATCAGTTTAAGAGCATTATCCAATTATATTTTTTGAATTCATAATTATAACAAATTGCCCAATGGCTACACTCCACCCTCTGAATTCCAAAAATACATTACAATACTAAAAAAACTTAAGTCAGTAGTAATCCAAGTGCAAAATCATATCATAGACAGTTTAAAGAAATATAGTTTGTCTTGGGGCAAAGTCCTTTCTGCTATAGACCTCTGAAACTTACAAAACCATTTAAATTCTTCCAATATACAAATAGAAAGACAAAATGTAAACATGTTCATTATCATAAGGAGAAATTGGGATGTTAAACGTAAGTAATGGATCCTCTACTGTTCAGTAAACATTCAGGGCATCCTCTATTCTATTTCAAAGTCTGAGATCATTCTTAAGATGATAGTTTCTTCTCCTTGAGGCCACATGGGAACCAACCCTTTCCACAGGCTTGTCCAATGGCCATTTTCTTGGTTCCTTCTATTCCTCTTTTCAGAGTTTTTATTAGGAAAGAGTGCTGTATTTTTTTTTAATGCTTTTCCTGAGTCTATAGAGATGATCATGTGATTTTTTTCTTTCAATCTGTTTATGTGGTGAATTACATTAATTGAGTTTCTTACATTGAACCATCCTTGAATATCTGGGATGAAACCCACTTGCTCATGGTATATAATTCTTTTGATATGTTGTTGAATGTGATTAGCAAGTATTTTGTTGAGGATTTTAGCATCTAGGTTTATTAGAGAAATTGGTCTGTAATTTTCCTTTCTTATGGTATCTTTGTTTGGCTTTGGTATTAGGGTAATACTGGCATCATAGAATGAGTTAGGCAACATTCCTTCTTCTTCTATTTCTTAGAATAGCTTAAGCAGGATTGGTGTTAGCTCTTTCCGGAATGTTTGGTAGAATTCAGCTGTGAAGCCATCTTGTCCTGGGCTCTTCTTAGTTGAGAGGTACTTGATGACTGAGTGTATCTCTTTACTTGTAATTGGACTGCTGAGTTCATCAATTTCTTCTTTCATCAATGCAAGCTGCTTGTATGTTTCTAGGAATTTGACCATTTCCTCTAAATTATCATTTTTGTTGGGATATAATTTTTCACAGTATCCTCTTATGATACTCTTTATTTCTCTAGTGTCAGTTGTGATATCGTGTTCCTCATTCCTTATTTTGTGTATTTGCATGTGCTCTCTCTTTTTCTTTGATAGTCTGGCAAAGGGTTTGTCAATTTCATTGATCTTATCAAAGAACCAGCTTTTGGTTTTGTTTATTTTTTCTTGTGCTTTCTCATTTTCTTTCATTTAATTCTGCTCTAATCTTTATTATTTCTTTCTTTTTACTTCCTTTGGGGTTTGTTTGTTGTTGTTTTTCCATTTCCTCCATGTGTGCAATTAGGTCTTCAATGTTAGTTCCTCCTTCTTTTAAAATATATGCATTCATAGCTACAATATAGTTGGGTCATATTTCCTTATCCATTCTGCCAATCCCTGTCTCTTTACTGTTGAGTTTAATCCATTAATATTCAATATTATTACTCTCAAGTAATTTCTGACATCAGCCATATTTTCTTTGGGTTTATGTATGGCATATGTTAGTTTATTTCTCTTTTTGTCTTTTTAGTTGTTCTTACGCTCTCCTCAAACTCTCTCTCTCTCCTGTTTTTTCCTTTCCACCTGTAGAATTTCCTTTAGCATTTCTTGAAGGACAGGTTTCTTATTGGCATACTCTCAATTTCTGTTTATCTGTGAATATTTTGAACTCTCCATCATTTTTGAATACCAGCTTTGCTGGATAGAGAGTTTGTGGCTGGAAGTTTTTTTCTTGTAGTACTTTGACTTTGTCATACCACTGTCTTCTCACCTCCATGGTTTCAGATGAGAAATCAGCACTTAATCTCATTGAGTTTCCCTTGTATGTGATGGTTCTCTTTTCTCTTGCTACCTTCAATATTTTCTCTTTCTCTTGAGCATTGGATGTTTTGACAGGCATATGTCTTGGAATATGCCTGCTGGGGTTTATACTGTTTCGGGTGTGCTGTGCTTCCTGGACATGTACATCCATCTCCCTCAATAGGGTTGGGAAATTTTCAGCCATTATTTCCTTCAACACTCCTTCTGTACCCTTTGCCTTCCCTTCTCCTTCTGGGATGCCTATAATGTATATGTTTGTGCATTTTGTGTTGTCATTTAAATCCCCAAATCCCTGATGGATTTTTTTCTATCTTTTTATCCATCTGTTCTACTATCTGTTTGATTTCATATGTACTGTCGTCCACATCATGAATTCTTTCTTCTGCCTGTTCAAATCTGCTGTTATGTGATTCCAGGATCTTTTAGATTTCTTAGATAGTGCCATTCATCACCATCATATCCATTATCTTTTTATGTATGTTTACAATTTCTTCAGTATGTCATCCTAGTGTCTTTTTAATATCCTTAATCTTTTCCTTCACTTCATTAAGTTGGTCCATGATATTGTTTCAACAGCTTTGATTAGTTGTTTGATATCCTGCATCTCTTCTTGATTTTCAGATTGTTCATTGGACTGGTCCACATCTTCCTGTTTCCCAGTATGGTTTGTAATTTTTTGTTGCCCTCTGGTCATCATTTTGTCTTAATGGATTTATTCAGTTGATTAGCTTCTCTCTCTGCTCTAGAGTTTTATTTAGCTGTCAGTTTTGTGTTAAGTTTTCTCTTTGGCACATTGTTCATCTTATTCTATTTCCTTGCTGTTTTCTATTTTCCCTTTAAGGAAAAAGATTAGGGCCAGAGAAATCAAAAGAGGCAAGAAAGGAAAAAGGATAATAGTAATAATAAAACTTAGAATATGGGCCATATAAGACTTAGTAAAATGAATATTTAACTCATGTAATCAGTGTAGAGTAATAGGGAAAAAAAACGTGGATTACCTACAATGCAATGGGAATCCTAATAGAGAAAAATATATAGAATGATTTAAAATGCCAGAATGATGGGGATAGTGAGAAAGAGTAAAGAAAGCACTGAAAGGAAAAAGTTAACTAAAAAAAAAAAAAAAAAAAAGAAAACAGAATAGACAAGATAGAAATCAAAACCAGAAAGTTGTGGACTAATGAAAAAAGGTGGAATGTAAGAATCACAACAGAAAGCAGAAGATATAAAGATGAAGGAAGGAAAAGAGATAGCATTGGTAGACAAAATCAGTATATACAGAAAATGGGAAATCAAGGAAGAAGAAACACAGCAAAGAATAAACAAGCTAGCAGCACCTAATTTTTAAAAAGGGGGGGGAGAAGAAAGAGGAAAGAAAAGCAAGAAACAAACAAAGGAAAAAAAACACAAACACACAAGCAAGCAGTCAAACTAAGCTAAGGAAGAACAGTATTACTTCTTGGGACCTTGTGGGGCCTCTCAGTCTGCCTGTGTTCATCATTCAATTACCCTGCAGCCTTTTCTCTGCAGGTGTTGAAGAGGGTTTTAGTGAGTAAACTAAGTTAATTTTTTAAGTAAACTTTTTTTTTTTGAGAAATAAGGGACCCAAAATAAGTTAGTACAAAAATAATTCTGTTCTCCTTGTCCTACAGTACCAGCTGGATGCTAGATATCCTGGTGAATCACTACTCTTAGAGGAGCTGGGAATCAAATTAGGGACCTCATATATTAAAGGCAGAAATTCCTCCTCTGAGCTATCTTACTAATTGGATCAGTTAGCTCTTCAGGAAGCTATTTAGTCACTTTCCCCTGGGAGGTTTTACTCTCCTGGGGCAGCAGGATTCAGCCGGCTCTATGAGCAGATCCCCTCTCTCCTCTCCTAGTCAGGTTGAGTTCCCTTTTGAAATTCAAATGGGACCCTGATGACTGAGTTCACCTCACTGAAATGGTTTACAAGCCTCTTCTAGACCACCCCCTCATCTCAGGAGACCCTAAATAGGCTTGTGGAAACTTAAGCACTACCCACTACGTTACTCACTTAGAGGAGTTGAAGTTCTGATAGTCCACGGTGCAGAATTATTAAATTGGTTGAGTCCACCCTCTCTCAAACCAAGATTCTGTATCCCAGGGTGGTTAGGTAAATCATGCTTCCTCAGCAGATTTTCCTCTTTCCTCATCCACTTCAAGCCAGCTGGTGTGCACCCCAAATCTCTAAGGGGATCCAGGCAACCATGCCCACAGAAAGGATACTCCTCTCCACCCTTTGCCAGAACCCTCTCACTCTCAGAGAATGCTCTCTCTCACAAGATTGCTGGCAGGAGACAGGTCTCATCCTAGGCCTTTGCCCTGAGGGTGGGGTTTAGCCACCTGCCTTTGCAAATTCCAGCTTGGGATTAAAAACTCAGTTTTATCTTGAGCAATCTATCTCCCTGTCCAGCTCACTGGAGATTGATATCCCAAAGGTTTCACTCCTTGGGCTCCCAGAACAGCTCACTTGGGGAAGATCCTGTCCCCAATCAGCTGTCTTTTGCAAGAGAGATGGTGAGTGCCCACTTAAACCCATACCAATTTGGTCCCTCCTATAACTTTTAGTATGTTGTGTTCATTTTAATTCATTTTTATTAATTTTCTAATTTCCCTTGTTATTTCTTCTTTCAATTATTTGTTATGTAAGAGTATATTGGTTCATTTATACATATATGTAAATTTTCCTATTTGACTTCTAATTTATTTCTAGAAAATATTTTGTGTGATATCAATCTATAAACATGTTGATATTTGTTTTGTCATCAAATATAAGGACTTTTTTTCTAGTAGTGTCTTTGTGCACATTTGTTTTGTTGGGCAGAATTTGACTATATATGTCTGTTAGTTGTAGATGGTTTATGATTTTTTAGAATCTTTTATTTCTTCAATCACCTTCTGTGTAGAGGATCTATCCATTATTAAAGGTGGTGTATTGTAGAACAGTCTGATTCTTCATTCATTTTTTTCCATCTTTGCTTCATATATTTTGAGGCTCTGTTGTAAGGTGCATATGTATCAATAATTGTTATATATTTATGATGAATTGACCCTTTCATGAATATAATATGTATTTATTTGTCTTGTAACAGTATTTGTATTAGAGTCTATTGAGCCTGATATTAGAATAACCACGTCAGCTATCTTTTTATGATTTCAGCTATTTCTCTTGTGTTAAAAATACCTGACATAAAATCATTTTAAATAGATAATTCTCTGACATTGATAAATACATTGACAATATTGTGTACATATCATTACTATTTATTTCCAGACTATTACCATTATTCCAAACCAAAACTCATACCCATTTAAAAATAACCCCCATTTCCCACCTCCCCCACCCCTAGTAACCACTAATCTTTCTGGCACTAATCATTTACTTATTTCAAGTATTTCATATGATACAAATAATACATTTGTCCTTTTGTGTCTGACATATTTCACCTAACATGATATCTTCAAGGTTCATCTATGTTATAGCATATATCAGAACTTCATTTCTTTTTATGGCTGAATAATATCCCTTTGTGTGTATATACCAAATTTCACTTATACACTGATCTGTTAATAGACACTTAGGTTGTTTTTACATTTTTGTTATTGTGAGTAATGCTGCATAAACATTGGTGTAAAAATATCTGTCTGATATACTGCTTTCAATTCTATTTAATATATAATTAGGACTAGAATTGCTGAGTCATATGGTAAAGCTAAGTTTAACATTCTGATTAACTGCCAAATATTATTTTCCACATTGGATACTGTTTTACTTACCCACCAACAATATATGATTTCTTTGTATATTTGCAGACACTTTCTTTTAGTTTGCCAAAGGCTGCCAAATAAAAGCTTACAGTTCTGAGGCTGTGAAAATGTTCAAATCAAGGCATCAAAATGCTTTCTCACTAAATGTTGGTTAATAAGAGATCCTGACAACTTGGCAAGACAAGATGGTAGCTGTTTTCTGCAAGTTCCCTGCCTTTCCCTCCAGGCTTATATTCTCCTTGAGCTCAGCTATGGGTTATAAGGCTTATAAGGCACATGGCTAGTCTCTACATTCTCCTTGTTTAGGCCTGCCCTGCTGATTCCAACTTCCAGTATCTGTCTCAGCCTCTCAGGGTTTCTCTGTCTTTCAGTAGTCCTCTATCTCATATGGCAGGGTGAAGATGGCAGTTATCTTTTCCTATTTGTTTCTGTTTTCAGTTCTCAGTTTTTATAGTACCCCAGAAAGAGGATGGAGAACTAACCTGGGTATGGATCACTGACATAGTTTAATCAAAGGCCCTAAAATGCTCTAATCTAAAGTGATCTAATCAAAGGTCCATTAATTGAATTTAATTTAATAAAAGAGTCTCACAGCCACAAATATGAATTAGTTCAAGGAACATGATCTCTCCTGGGATTCACAAAACTTCAAGCTGTCACACATTTGTTATTTTCTTTTCTTTAATAATCCTAGTGGGCATGAAGTAGTATCTCATTGTAATATTAGTTTGCAATATGATATAATCTAATGATTTCGAGCATATTTTCATATGCTTAATGGCCACTTGAATATCTTCTTTGACACATGTTTATTCAAGAACTTGGCATATTTTTAATGTTCACTGTCTTTTGGTTGTTAAGTTGTAGAATATTTTATAATATTCTAGATATTAACTATTATCTAATAAATGGTTTATCAATATTTTTTCCCATTCTGTAAATTGTCTATTCACTTTCTTCATAAAATGTCCTTCGGTGCATGAAACTTGTTAATTTAGATAGTGTCTATTTATTTACTACTTATTTACTTATACTTTTTGTATAAAATCTAAAAAGCCATTATCTACTAAAATATCATGAAGACATTTCCTTAGGTTTTCTTGTAAGAGTTTTATAGGATTAACTCTTATTTACGTTGTTGATACATTTTTAACACATTTTTGTAAATTGTGAGAAGTAGGGTTCAACCTAATTCTTTTGCATATGGATTTACTGTTGTGTCAGCACCATTTGTTGAAGAGACTGTTGTTTTCTCATTGAATGGACTTGAGAGTTTTGTGAAAAGTCAACTGACCACAGATATATGGATTTATCTCCTCTACTCCTCTAACAATGGCCATCCTCAGAGACTGATGGAGAATGGTCTGAAGCAACTTAACTAAAGCAGTAATCATTGATCATGCCCTTCACCCCATGAAGCTGGAAGATTAGATCCTTATGTCCTGACTGCCACGTGCTTGGAAGGTGGGTAATAGTAGCCACTACACAGAAGAAAAAATTTACCAGTATGCACTGCAATGTACAGCCTCTTATATCCAAATCTCCCATGAATGCTGCAAGCATTCCACAAGATTCCAGAATTCCAAAAGAGTAAATTCAGACTGTTCCTCTTAATTCAATAATATTTTGGTGGAGGGTACAATTTTTACTCTGACATCCTCCCCCAAACAACTAACTCACTTCACCTATCTTTTGATTACAATTTGCAAGGAGTATTTTTCCCATTCCTTCATTTTTTTAAACCTAATTATATGTTTATATATAAAGTGAGTCTCGTTTAGATTGCATATACTTGGATCACATATTTAATCCATTCTGCCAATCTCTGTCTTTTGATTGGAGTATTTAATTTATTTACATTTAGTGTAATTGCTGATAAGGCAGGACTTACTTCTGCTACTTTGATATTTGTTTTTGCATGGCTTATACTTTTGCCACTCATTTCCTACATTACTACCTTAATTTTTGTTTAGTTGATCCTTTGTAATGAATAGTCTTGATTCCCTTTCCATTTCCTTTTGTGAATAATTGTATATATTTGTTTACTTTTTATAGGCACTAAATTTAATATAATAAATTCATTACAAACTAGTTTGAATTTATACAAAATTACCTTCAATAACCTATGAAAATTCTTATTCCTTATTACTCACCTTCCCTTTTTTTGCAATTTGACTCATACATTTAATCTTTATTCTTTGCATGTCCAATGCAAAATTTTAAAATATTTATGCATTTGTATTTTGCATCATATGATGTATATAGAGTTATGAGACAAAACTATTATGGTATTTATATTTACTAATGTTAGTTTTATCACAGTCCTTTATTCATACTTGTGAGTTATTGTCTAATGTACTTCCATTTCAAACTGAAAGGCTCACTTCAATATTTCTTTTAGGGAATCAGGAAACTCTAGTGATAATGAACTACTTCAATTTTGTTCATTTGAGAATGTTTTAATTTTTCCCCTCAGTTATAAAAAACACTTTTGCAAAAATACAGAATTCTTTAGTGATGTTTTGCTTTTTATTTCATCATGTTAAATATGTGTCCCACTTCCTTTTGCTTTTTATGTCTAATGAGAAATCTGTGCTTAATCTTAATGAAGAGATCTTGTACATGATAAGACACTTCTCACACTGCTTTGAATAGCCTGTTTTTTCTTTTTTCTTTTCAATGTAATGTATGAATCACTTGAATTGTACTATTAGGAGTTGTTCACCTTCCTAGAAGTGTATATACAAGTCTGTCTTAGAATTTAGGGAGATTTAGCCATTATTTTTTCAAATATATTTTCTGCCTTATTCACTTACATCTCCTGAGCTAGTCTGTTTAATGACTTTTCCAAACTAACTTTGGAAAACCATATTCCATGTAGTATATGATTACTGATGTCTCTGTTTCATTAGCTTGTATTCAACTAATGTTTTTTAGGAATTTTCTTGAACACCTGTAGAGAGCAAAACAAAAATAGCAATGCAAAACACATAAACAAACAAACAAAAAATATTTTCCAGTCTTGCACAATGGCTTTTTGCTGGGGTTATACCCTTTAAACCTTAGTCAGGCTTGGACTGACCTGAGAGACTTTCTAGGTATTTTCAGAACATGTTGCTTGCCTGGGTTTGCTTCCTGGCTTTCTAAATACTCTGGTATATATGGGTATTCCAAAATGTTGTAATTTCTCAAAGAAACTCTCCCCAAGTTTTTATCCCAGGAGCCCAGTCCTTTATTGTAAGCCTCAGTTGTAATTGTTTTCACTGGATAGAACAGTTTGATCATTTCCTTATAGCAATTTTGATCAATGACTGCCACTTTTCCAACCTGAATCATTTTTGTGATAAGCAAATAAGAGACAATGAACACCTGAATATGGGTGCCTGCTATTTTGTAAATAATGTGTGCTCTACTACATCCATACCCAGGATCTAGGATCCCATACTGGAAATGTGGGCTTTCCATTCTTTAAATATGCCCCAGGGCATGGAGTGTATGGGCAAGGTTTAGCAAAAGAGCTATGGAGTTTTCATACCATTTTAAAAATCCCCTTTATTGCTGTAAAGTTATTTTTGTTAGAGTAGTTGTGGGTTTACAAAACAATCGTGCATAACATATCAGATTCCAATACATCACCCCACCATGAAGACCATGCATTGTTGTGAACCATTTGTGCCTGGAATCTCGGTGGAGCTTCAACTCCTACCCTACAGCTCAATGGACTCATCCAAGTCACCTGGCAAGGAGACGATGATAGACAATGGCCAACCCAGGGAATGGAGAGGGCCTGCAACTGCAGGCAGGATAATCCCATCCACCGTATCCATGGGATATAAGCACTCTCTCACTTGGAGGTGGAGTGGACGTCACCATCCCGGTCCCCTCAGGATTGCAGGAAGAGCTATGGACTAGAGTGGACTTAATGGTATTCTGTTGCAGACATATTGTGATTCAAGCAATGGAAGAAATTATAACAGTGAGGTGGAGCCAGTGGCCACTGGATGCTTTCAGGGCAGGGAGGGGAAGGGCAATTGAAAAACAGGGGCTTTTTCGGGTTTTGGGGGTTGTCCTGAGTGGTGTTGCGGTGACAGATGTAGACCATTTTACAACAGCATATACATGCAGAACTGTGTGGGAGAGTGTGGTCTACGATGTGAACTGTGGTCTATGTTTGGTGGCAAGGCCCCAGGATGTGTATATCCATTATGGGTGATGTGTCACATTGATGAAGGATGTTTGTGTGGGATCTTGTGGGAGGTGTGGGAGGTGAGGAACATGGGAATCTCTGTAATTTCTGTCTAATATCTAGGTAATCTAAGCACCTTTAAAAAAAATATATATATATATATATAAAATAACATTTATGTAAGCAAATGCACATATATGCATATATATTTATATATCATTTTACAAATATTGGTATGTATTGTGAAAAATTTGATTTTTACCCACAATTAAAAAATAAATAAATAAAAATTTAAAAAATAACCACAACAAAAAAAAATGGTGAAAGAACATCAAAATATTAATGTTAATTATAGTCCAGAACTTACATTTGGTGATTTTTTTCCCACAAACCACCCTATTTTTTAAAATATATATATATATATATATTTTTTAACATAAATTACGTAAATGTGACACAAAAAATATAGGGATTCCCACATGCTCCATTCCCCGCACTTCTCACACCATCTCACATAAACATCCTTCATCAGTGTGGCACATTCATTGTAATTGATAAACACATCCTACGGCTTTGACACTGAGCATTGACCATAGTTCACATTGTAGTCTACACTCTCTCACACACAGTTCTGCATGTAATGTGATGATATAAAATAGCCTCTATCTGTCATTGCAGTGTCATTCGGGATGATTCCCAAGTCCTGAAAAGGTCCGTGTACTACAACTGTATTACAGGGAACTGTGTCACAGTCCTTTATTCATACTTGTGAGTTGGATTCAATTAATCCAACTCTGTCATGCTCAGGAGCACAAACTCCAAAGTAGGGCCCACTGGCAAGGCACCAAACTCTGGAACTATCAGCCCTGACCATAGGACATAGGTGTCTCCAGAGCCCTCAGGATCCCCACTATTTCAGGTAGTATCCACTTTGTCATTCTATGAGATCCTTCTGAATGTGCATGAGCATTACCTCTGGGATGACCTCCCAACTAACTTTGAAGTCTCTTAGCCATATAAACTTATTTATCTCTATCTTTTCCCCCTTTTATTCAAGGTCTTTTTCCATTTGCATTGCTAGTTGGTTCTTGGAAGAAATCCCTCAGTGCCAGGGAGGCTCATCTCTGGGAGTCATGTCCCATGCTTGGGGGAAGGTAATGCATTTATAGGCTGAGTTTGACATAGAAGCCCCATTTGAACAACAAGAAGGCCCTCAGGAGGCAAATCTTAGGCACCCCACAAAAATAGGCTAAGTTTTAATTTCAAGAGCAAAGGCTCATAATCATAGTCATCAATATCAAAGGCCCATCAGTGGATCATCCTCCTTCACCAGGCATTGCTCCTGCACTTGGGGAACTGATGCTGGCAGAGCTTTCCAGGATAGGAATTGAATATTCTCTTACTTAATGTGTGAGTCTCCACCCACTGTGGCAATGCCTCATGAACACTATATTATTTTTATATACCTTATATGTATGCCTAGGTGAACTTCCTCCCATGTATCCCCCATAATTCACACCCCACAGCAATATCTTCCCCTGTTCCAGTTGTAAACCTTCTGTGATCCAAAGCTTCTTCAGAAATGAAGACATTTAAATTGCCGAATACAATTAATAGGAAAATGAAATAATAAGGAAAAGTTTAAATATAAGGAACATGATATATAAAAATTTTTAAAAAACTAAAGATAAAATAAAATTAAAAGATTGGGATATTAAAAAACAATGAAAAATATTTCAAAAATTTTTTGGTCTTTTGCCTTTCATCACTGTAGTATCTGGTGTCCTATCTGTACAGTGACATGTATTCCCCAGTGTCTTACTATTTTTCATTTTGTTTTCAAAGAAGTTTTATGTCACAGTAAATTCACATGCAGAATACAGGGGAGTCTCATATACCCAACATCTTCCCCTTTTCCTCCTTCTCAAATTAATACCTTTTTATATGTGGATGGTACCTTTGTAATAACTGATATATACATAGCGAAACATAGCTACTGTAATACTCAGCCAATGGGGTGCTCATGCAAAATACCAGAAATCGGTGGTTTTTATAAGGGGTATTCATTTGGGGTAGAAGCTTACAGTTACCAGGCAATAAAGCATAAGTTTCTTCCCTCAACAAAATCTGTTGCCACGTCTGGAGCAAGACAGCTGCTGACGTTTGCCTGGGTTCAGGCTTCTTGGGTTCCTCTCTTCCCAGTGCTCCATTTCTCTCTGGGATCAGCTCCTCTGTTTCCTCCAAAAGGTCAGCTGTAGACTATGAGGATCTCGAGGCTTTGCCTCTCTTCACAAGGCCAGCAGTGAACCATCAGGTGAACGGCTCATCTCTTTTCCTGGAGCCTTCTCTCCTTCCTCACAACCAAGGTCCTCTGTGTGCTTACTCCCTTGGGCTCCATCATTAACACTCAGCATCAGAACTCCAACATCAAAACTTCTCCAAATCTTTCCTTTGCAATGTCTGTTATCTTTGAGACTCCATCCACTGAGGGGTGGGGCTCAACACCCTACTAACATGGCCCAATAAAATCCCTAACATAACTTAATCATGCCCAAATGAACAGACTAGTTTACAAGTACTATCCAACATCTATTTTTGGAATTCATAACTATATCAAACTGCCAAACTGCTACCTCTACTAAACATGGTCAATGGCTTACATTATGGTTTATATTTTAGACCATACACTTTTATAAATTTTTGATGATATTTAACATGGTCTGTGTTCATCATTGAAAGATCATGTAGTACTCCATTGCTCACTAAATACCCCCAATTTGATCTATTCTATTCCTCCCTTCCCCTTGCTTGGGCCAAAGTAACCCTCTGGCTTCATTCCTTGAATGACAAGATGCATAGTTACATACAACACTGAGGTCTGGACACACTGTTTTGTCCTCCCCTATTAGGAACCACCCATGCTCTTGAGAGACTCCTGCCTCTTTATTTGTGTACATATCTGTTCTCCTGAAGATGGGAGTCCAACTACTTCCCATTCATTATATGGGTCTCCACCCACTGATACCACACATTATGACAAAATATCACTCAAACCCTCCTTAGAACCCTGCTCCAATGCACCCTATCCTGAATGTTCCCCCATCCAACACCCTAAACCAGTAACCCTTTCTTGTCATATTGCCATAAGAGCATTCTTAACTTTGTACTTTCAACCACATACCCTCAAATCCCCAGTGTTCACCTGGTCCTTCTCCCAACCCTCCCACCACTTCCTGGACCTTTCATCCCACCCTCCCCAATCCACCCACCTGTCAAACCTGCACTTCCCAGACCAATAATATCACTACCCTCCTGTCAAATCCCTTAATATGTATCTACACACCTTAACCTTAACATAGATTTTGTCCGTATGGATGTTGACTCACAACCTTCTTCCCCATTTCTATTTCCTGTAAACATATCTTCCAGCCAATAGGTCTCTGAGTCTACTCAATTTGCTTAATTCATATCAGTGAGGTCATATACTGTTCATCCTTCAATATCTGGCTTGCTTCACTCAACAGAATGTCCCCAAGCTTCATCCATGTTATCCCATGTGTTAGCACTGTATTCCTTCATAAAGCTGAGTAATATTCCATTGTATGTATGTACCATATTTTATTTATCCATTCATTTGTTTATGGGCATTTGGTTTGATTCCAACTTTTTACAACAGTGAATGATGTTGCTATAAACATTGTTGTGCCTATATATGTTCATGTCTTCGCTTTCAATACTTCCAGGTATGTATCCGGCAGTGGAATTGCTTAATCATATGGCAGTCCTATAGTTAGTTTTTTGAGGAACTGCCAAATTGCCCTCCACAATGGACATTCACACCAGCACTGGATGAGGGTTCCAAATCTTCCACATCCTCTCCAAAAATTATAGACCTCTATTGTTTTAATAGTCACCAGTCTAATAGGTGTAAGAAGGTATCTCATTGTAGTTTTGATTTGCATTTCCCTAATAGATAATTATGTTGAACATCTTTTCATGTGCTTTTTAGCTTTTGTATTTCTTATTTGGAGAAGTGTCTTTTTAGGTCATTTGTCCATTTTTAAAATGGGTTATTTATCTTTTTATTTTTGAGGTGTAGGATTTCTTTATATATGCTAGCTATCAGGCTCCTATGAGATATGTGGTTGCCAAATATTTTCTCCCCTTTGGTAGGCTGCCTTTTTACTTTCTTGATAACATCCTTTGAAGTGCAAAAGTTTTTAATTTTGAGGAGATCCCATTTATCATTTTTTCTTTTGCTGTTCGTTCTTTGAGTGTGAAGTTAATGAAATCATTTCCTATAACAATGTCTTGTGGATGTTTCCCTACATTACCTTCCAAGGTCTTTATGGTCTTTGCTCTTATATTTAAATATTTGATCCATCTTGAGTTGTTTTTTGTATTAAGTGTGAGATGGTGTTTCTCTCTCATATTTTGGATATGGATATCCAGTTCTTCAAGCACTATTTGTTGAATAGTCCATTCTCTCCCAATGGAGTGGGCTTGATGGCCTTGTTGAATATCAGATAACTGTATATGTGAGTATATATATATCAGAAAACTCAATTCAATTCCATTGGTCCATATGTCTATCCTTGTGCCAATATCATGCAGGTTTGGCCACTGTAGCTTTGTAGTGTGTTGATTTTTATTGGGATTGCATTAAATCTGTAGATTATTTTTGGAAGAATAGACATCTTAATGGTGTTTAGTTTTCCTATCCATGAATAGGGAATATTCTTCCATTTATTTAAGTCTTCTTTGATTTCCTTTAACAGTGTTGTGTAGTTTTCTGTATATATGTCCTTCACAACTTTAGGTTAAAGTTATTCCTAGGAATTTGATTCTTTAATTACTACTGTAAAGGGTATTTTTTCTTGATTTCTTCCTCAGATTGCTCATTATTGGTGTACAGAAATTCTACTGATTTTGGAGCATGGATCTTATAGCCTGTGAATTAATTGAACTCATTTATAAGTTCTAGAAGCCTAGCTGTAGATTTCTCAGGGCTTTCTATGCATATGATCATGGTGTCTGCAAATAGTGGAATTTTTACTTCTTTTACTTTATGTCTTTTTCTTGTTTCAATGCTTGAGCAAGTACTTCTAAGACAATGTTAAATAGGAGCAGTGATAGTGGGCATCATTGTCTTGACACTGATCTTAAAGGGAAAGCTTTTAGGATATCACCACTGAAGATGATTTTAGCTTTTGGTTTTTCATTTATGCCCTTTATCATGTTCAGGAAGTTTCCTTCTATTCCTATCTTTTCAGTGTCTTTATCCGGAAAGGGTGCTGATTTTGTTGAATGCTTTTCCTGTGTCTATAGAGATCAACATGTGGTATCTTTTTTTAAATATGTTTATATGGTATATTACATTGATTTCTTATGGTGAACCATCATTGCATACCCAGGATGAAACCAAATTGGTCATGGTGAATAATTCATTTGCTGTGATGTTGAATTCGATTAGCAAGTATTTTGTTGAGGATTTTAGCATCTACTTTCATTAGAATTTGGTCTGTAATTTACCCTTCTTGTGGCATCTTTGTTTGGCTTTGGTATTAGGGTAATGTTGGCATCATAGAATGAATTAGGCAATGTTACTTCTACTAACACTTTTTGGAAGAGTTTAAGCATGATTGGTGTTAGTTCTTTCTGGAATGTTTGGTAGAATTCACCTGTGAAGCCATCTAATCCTGGGCTCTTCTTAGTTGGGAGATTAGTGATGACAGAGTGTATCTCTACTTGTAATTGCTATGCTGAGTTCATCAGTTTCTTCTTTTATCAATGTAGGCTACTTGTGAAATTCTAGGAATGTGTCCATTTCCTCTAAATTATCATTCCTGTTGGCATGTAATTTTTCAAAGTATTCACTTATGATAGTCTTTATATCTGTGGGTTCAGTGCTGATGCCCCCTTCCTCATTTATTATTTTGTGTATTTGTATCTTCTCTCTTTTTTCTTTGTTAGTCTGCCTAAGGATTTGTCAATTTCATTGATCTTCTCAAAGAACCAGCTTTTGGTTTTGTTTATTTTTTTTTCTAGTGCTTTCTTATTTTCTATTTCATTTAGTTCTGCTCTAGTCTTTCTTATTTCTGTCTTTCTACTTCCTTTGGGGTTAGTTTGTTATTTTTTATTCCTCCAGGTGTCCAGTTAGGTCTTTGATTTTAGCTCTTTCTTCATTTTTGATATATGTATTTATGGCTATGAATTTTCCTCTCAGTACAGCTTTTGATGCATCCCATAAGTTTTGATATGTTGTGTCATCATTTTCATTCATTTCAAGGTAGTTACTGATTTCCTTTGAGATTTCCTCCTTGATCCACTGTTTGTCTAAGAATGTGTTGTTTAACTTCTATACCTTTGTGCCTAATTTGTTTCTCTAGCCCTTACTGATTTCCAATTTCATTCCATTGTGGTCAGAGAAATTATTTTGCATAATTTCAATCTTTCTGGATTCATTGAGATTTTTTTTCTGGTTTGCATGTTGTCTATCTTGGAGTATGATCCATGTACACTCAAGAAGAATGCATAGACCACTGTATTTGCATGCATTGTTTGGTATATATTTATTCAACCCTGGTCCTCTTATGTACTAATCAAATTCTTTGTTTATTGATTCTCTGTCCAGATGTTCTGTCTAAATGGGGATAATGGTGTATTAAAGTCCTCCACTATAATTATCGGGACATCTATTTCTCCACTTAGTTTTTCCAATGTTTGCCTCATGTATTTTAAAGTGTCCCTGTTAGGTCCATAAAAGTTTATTATTGTTCTTTCTTCTTAAAGATTACCCCTTTCACTAATATATTGTATCAGTCTTTGTCTCTTAGAACAGTTTTGCATTTAAAGTCTAATTTGTCCTATATTAGTATAGCTATTCCCCCTCTTTTTTGATTATTGTTTGCTTGTAAGATTGTTTCCAGCAATTCACTTTCAGCCTCCTAGAATCCCTGGGACTAATGTGAGTTTCTTGTAGGCAACATATATATGGGTCATATTTACTTATCCATTCTGCCAATCCATGTCTCTTGATTGTGAGTTTAATCCATTAACATTCAGTGTTATTACTTTCAAGGAATTATATTAGCCATATTTTCTTTTGGTTTATGTATGTCATATGTTGTTTTTCTTTCTCTTTTTGTCTTTTTAGTTGTTCTTAACTCTCCTCCAACTCTCTCTTTCCTGTTTTTTTGTTTTTTCCTTTCAACCTGCAGAACTCCCTTTAATATTTCTTGAATGGCAGGTTTCTTATTGGCACATTCTCTTAATTTCTGTTTATCTGTGAATATTTTTTAACTTTCCATCATTTTTGAAAGCCAGCTTTGCTGGATAGAGAACTCTTGGCTGGAAGGTCTTTTCTTTTAGTATCTTAACCATGCCATGCCTTCTTGCCTCCATGGTTTCAGATGAGAAATCAGCAATTAATCTTATTGAGTTTCCCTCATATATGATGGTTCTCTTTTCTCTTGTTGCATTCAGTATTTTCTCTTTGTTTTGGGCATTGGACCGTTGATGAGTATATATCTTGGAGTAGGTCTGTTGGCATTTATTCTGTTTGACATGTGCTGTACTTCCTAGACTTGTATGTACTTCTCCTCCAAATGGGTTGGGAAGATTTCAGCCATTATTTCCTCCAGCACTCCTTCTGTCCCCTTTCCCTTTTCTTCTCCCTCTGGGATGCCTATAATGTGTACATTTGTGTGTTTTGTGTTGTCATTAAAATCCCTACGTCCCTGTTGGATTTGATGGTTGTAGGATGATCGAATACCAGAAAGTAACTGTTTCTTTCCCTGTTGCTAAGCTACAAAGGAAAGAATTGTATGTAAATTAGAAGGCAATGAGATGCAAACCTCTCTTTCTGCCAAATTCCACTTTTGGTGGTGAAGAATATCCTGTTGAAACAATGAAGTATGAAAACCAGCTTTAACCAGTTGGCTGGACCTATGCAGAAGAAGCCCCTTGCTGTCTTCACTTCAACTTGCTTAATTAACATAGTAAATTTCCTACCCAGGGATAGAGTTATCCACCCCTTTTTTGTTCATGCAATATTAGTGCAAGCATGATTTCCTGAACATACTAATCATACAATTATATAACTAGCTATGTGTGTTCATCCATATGCATAAAAGCTAATGCATAATCAAAGCAAAAGCTAAGTAGTAACAGGTATTTAAACAAGAGTGAAACTGCAGCATGGGGAGTGGGTCTGACTCACTTTCAACTGCCTTTGCTTCCTTACCTCTGCAGATGTAATAAATGTGAGTTTGCCTAACTCTTGTGTTGATGTTTTCTTCATGTCATCTGTGATTATCCATAAAGGCCCTGCCTTGAGGCCTAACAGATTTTTTCTATATTTTTATCTATCTGTTCTACTATCTGTTTGATTTCAGATGCACTGTATTCCACATCACTAATTCTTTCCTTCATATGTTCAAAACTACTGTTATGTGCTTCCAGTGTCTTTTTGATTTCTTGGATTGTGCCATACATCACCATCATATCCATGATCTTTTTATGTATGTTTACAATTTCTTCAGTAGGCTCTCCCAGTGTCTTCTTAATATCTTTAACATCTTCCTTCACTTCATTAAGTTTCTTCATGATATTTGTTTGGACAGCATTGACTAGTGTTTCTATATTCTGGACCTCTTCCTGGTTTTTAGTTTGTTCATTGGACTGTGCCATGTCTTCCTGTTTCTTAGTATGGTTTATAATTTTTTATTGCCCTCTAGTAATCTTTTTATCTTGATGGGTTTATTCATTTGATTAGCTTCTCTCTTTACTCTAGGGTTTTATTTAATTGCTGTTTTGTGGGCGTGTTAAGTTTTCTCTTTGACACTTTGTGTTTCTTATTCTATTTCTTTGCTGTTGTCTATATTCCCTTGGAGGAAAAAATTATGGCCAGAGAAAGCAAAAGATATAAGAGAAGTAAAAGGATAATAGCAATAATAACAGTAAATGTTAGAAGAGGTACAATTTAAGACCTTGAAAATGAATATTTAACTCATGTAAGCAGTGTAGTAAAATAGATATAAAAAAGTGGAGTACCAACAATAAAATGGGAAACAAAATAGAGAAAAATATATAGAGTGAATTAAAAGGTCAGTAGAAGAAGAGAGAGGGAAAGAGTAAAGAAAAAACAAAAAGAGAAAAGGTTAATAAAAGAAAGAAAACAGAACAGATGAGGTAGCAATAAAAACCAGAAAAACTTAGGACTAAACAAAAGAGGTGGAATGTAAGAACAGAAAGCAGAAGATAGAATGATGAAGGAAGGAAAAGAGTTAGCGTTGGTATACAAAATTGGTATATACAGAAAATGGGATATCAAGGAAGAGGAAACACAGTAACCAAGAATCAATCCAGGAGCACCTTGAAGAATTTATCTCTTCATCCATCTCCCTCCAGATTGATGCTCTGAAGCCTCCTACTGTGTGGACTTTCAAAATAGCTGACTCAGGCAGGATCTTTAACCCACTCAGCTTTTTTTGTGAGAGAGATCTGCCTATGTTCTTTGAAAGAAAAAATTTTATGATCAGAGAAAAGGAAAGAGATATGAAGACAAAGAGAATAGTAGAAATGGCAATAGTAAAAGGTAGAAGAGCAAATACACAATACTTAGTACATTTTGGGTAATCTAAGCACCTCTTAAAATATATGTATATATATATAAAAAAAATAAAAATAAATTTCAAAAAAAAAAAATTAACACAAGTAAGAAGCAGAGAAGACTAAGATTAGGAAAGTGGAATAGAAACAATGAAATAAGAAACAGAATAGAGAAAAAACATATAGAATGATTTAAAATGCTGGAATGGTGAGAAGAGGGGAAAAGAAAAAAGAAAAGAGATAAAGAAAAAAGTAAAAAGAGAAAGTATACAGAGGAAAAGGGAGAGGGAGGAATAAAACAAGAAAAATTGGACACCGAATAAAAGAAGTGGAATGAAAGAACAATGGAAAACAAAAGATATAATGATGAAGGAGTGAAAAGAAATATTGTAGGTAGAATAGATCATTAATCAAAAGAATATAAGAAAAAAAATAAGCAGATAAAGAAAGGGAGGGGATACAAAACAAGCAAGAAAGAAGACAGCAGGAATGCAAAAAAAAAAAAAAAGAAACAGAGGAAAAAAATGATAAACATGGAAAAACAGTCTTATTAGATACATAAGGATCTCCTCAGGCTACTGCTGTTCCTCAATCACTCAACTTGCAGCCTACCATCTGCAAGCGTTGAACTGGGTTTTCATGAGTAAAGTAAGGGAAATGAAAGAAAATGACCTTTAAAAAAAAAGAGAGATCAAAGAAAAACTAATAAAAAGAAAATGTCTATACGTTCCCTGTCATAAAATTTCAGCTGAATGCCTAATAACCTGGTGAATCTCTTTTGAGGATATAGCTAGGAATCAAACCAGGAAACTCATATATGCTAGTCAGGAATTCTTCCACTGAGGTATCTGAGTCCTTGGGTTGATTTGCCTTTCAGAAGGCTATCCTCTCCTTTTCCCAGGGTTAGATTCCCTGCAGTCAGTTGGAGTGGTGCTGATCACTTCCTATCTCTACCTCCACACTGATGCAATTCCTCTCTTTCCTAGGTGGCTGGGCATGACCACCAGCCAGAGGCAATCCCTCTCACCTCTCCCTGTTGAGTCAGGGTCCCTTCCAATATTCAAGGGGAGGCCAGATGGCTAAACTCACCACAAAAAATAAATTGTTCTACACTCTCCTAGACCCTTCTTCCTTGCAGGGAATCTGCCATCACACACCCCTTTGGAGAAGTGAGCTAAGATTTCCACCTAGTCTGTCCACCCTGAGGGCCAGGTATGTGTGCCCCTTCCAACCACTGAAGTAAGCAACCCACCAATATTCCTTGCTTCCCTATCTGTCCAGTACCCTCCTAGATGACTCAGAGCACCTTCCCAGGGAGGTAGAAGTCTGCTTTACTGTCTGTTAGATATAGTTCACCAGGGGTTTTACCTTGACTTAATATCCTAGGGGTGGGGGAGAGGAGCCATTCCCAAAGGCCAGGAGATTTAATAACTCATGATTACTTGTTTTGGTTTCCTCATGTCTCTAACCGTCTAACCGTCACTCTTCTGGGAGTTGGTAAGGAGTGTCCTGGTTTGCTGTGCCCCAAAGCAAGTCCCCATGGCAGCCTCTGGCTTTTTCATTGTTTTTTTTTTTTTTTTTTTTTAGTGAGAGCTAAGAATTATGTCTAAACCCTTGGCCATGTTCCCACAATCCAAACCACTCTATTATTAACATCATGTATTAGTATTCTATATTTTTATAGTTCATTAGAAAACATTCTCATACTGGTAATGTTAACCAGAATCCATAATCAACAAGGGTTTCACTTTCTTATACAGTCTCATGCCCTCTACAATCCATCCAAAGTGTACACTCAGTGGCTTTCAGTTTCATCACAGAATTGTTCTGTCTTCACCTCAATTTTAGATCATTTTCATTACTCCAAAAGGAAAAATCCCATAATGTCTTATACCCTCCAATTGTTGGTCCTTAGAATTGATATAGTAACATCTTTGCCATTGCTGCAAAAATATTACATTACAAACTACAGTCCATAAGTTATGTATCTTGTATTTTTCCCATGCATCACCATATTCTTAACACCTTGTAATAGAGTAACATTCTTGTGTTTGTACTATAAACCACAATCCTCATCCACCACCAAAATTGCCATGTTATACAGTCTCTAGATTATCCTTTAACTTCTTTAAATTGACATTTATATCCCTAGAGTACATCTTTCATCCACAATCACATTTATACACCAGCAATTGTAGTTATACTCAATATAATATGCTACTTTCAACTCTATCCATTTCCAAACGTTTAACTTCAACCTTATTAAACATTTTACATATATTCATCACAAGCTACCCCTTCCCAATCCATGTTCAGTTTCCTACTAACATATATTCTAGTTTAACTCCATGGATTTACTCATCCTATTTAATTCATATTAGTGAGAACAGACAGTATTTGTCTTTTTGTCACTGGCTTATTTCAATCAACATATTTTCTGCCAAGTTTGTCTATATGCACCCCAGCTTCATTTCTTTTTAAAGCTGAATAGCATTATATCAAATGTATATATGGTATTTTGTTTATCCATTCAATGGTTGATGGATATTTGGGATGTTTCCATTTTTCAGTGAATGTGAATAATGCTACAATGAACATTAGTGTGTAAATATCTGTTCGTGTCATTGTTTTCAGTTTTTCTGAATATATTCCTAGTGGCAGGAATGCCTGATCATATGGAAATTCTACATTTAGCTTCCTGAGAGATCCACCAAATGCTCTTCCACAGAGGCAGGATGATTTTATATTCTCACCAACAGTGAAGTGTTCCTATTTCTCCACATCCTCTCCAGCTCTTGTAGTTTACTGTTGTTTTTTAAAATAATGGCCATTCTGTAATGCATGAAATGATATCTCATTGTAGTTTTTATCTGCATTTACTTAATAACTAGTGATGTTAATCATCTTTTCAGGTGTTTTGTTGTTGTTGTTGTTCATTTTTATTTCCTTTGGAAAAATGTCTATAGAAATCAAACCTTTATCACTTATGTGTTTTCCAAATATTTTCTTCCATTGAGTAGGCTACTTTTTCACCCTCTTGACAAAGTCATTTGAAGCACAAAATGTTTAATTTTGAGGAAGTCCCATTTATCTATTTTGTTTTCTTTCATTACTCATGCTTTGGGTGAAAATTTTATGAAACTACCATCCACCATAGGAACTTAAAGATGTTTCATATATTATATTCTAAAAGATTTATAGTTCCAGCTTTATATTTAGGTCCTGTGTACATTTTGAATTAATATTTGTATAAGGTTTGGGGAATGGGTCCTTATTCTTTCTTTAGATATGGATATACAGTTCTCCCAGCACCATTTGTTGAAAAAACTGGCAGCCTTGTCAAATATCACTTGACTATAGATGTGAAGGTCTACTTCTGAACTCTCAGTTCAATTCCATTAGTTAATATGTCTATCTTTATGGTAGTGCCAGGCTGTTTTTTTACCATTGCAGCTAAGTGATATGATTTAAAGTCAGGAAGTGAAAGCCCTCCAAAATATTTCACCTTTTCAAAGCTATTGTTAGCTGTTCAGGGCCTCTTACACAACCAAATAAATTTGATAATTGGCTTTTCTCTTTCTGAAAAAAAATCTTATAATTCTTATTAGCATTGCATTGAATCTTTAAATCAGTTTGGGTAGAATTGACAATGATATTTTGTCTTCCAATCCATGAACATAGAATATTCTTCCATTTATTTAGGTTTTCTTAAGTTTCTTTTAGTAACATTTTGTAATTCTCTGAATACAAGTCCTTTATTTCCTTGTTTAAATTTTGTCCTAATTATTTGATTTTTTTT
This sequence comes from Tolypeutes matacus, assembly GCA_026826555.1. Taxonomy (NCBI): domain Eukaryota; kingdom Metazoa; phylum Chordata; class Mammalia; order Cingulata; family Chlamyphoridae; genus Tolypeutes; species Tolypeutes matacus. The sequence goes on from JAKSZT010054586.1 coordinate 2,791,725, forward strand.
TTTGCCACTCATGTAAATAAAAGTTTTCATTCCCTTCCTTATCAGATTGCTCATTAGTAGTGTATAGAAATGCTACTGATTTTTCTGTATCAACCTAACATCCTGCCACTTTTATGAACTTGTCTATTAGTTTTACTAGCTTTGTTGTGAGTTTTCTAGGTGTAGGGTCATATAAGCAGTGAATAGCAAAAGTTTTACTTCTTCCTTTCTTTTTGGGTGTCTTTCATTTCTTTTTCTTGCCTAATTGCTCTAGCTAAAATGTCTCACACAAAACTGAATAACTGGTGATGGTGGGAATCATTGTCTTTTCACAATCTTAGTGAGAAAGCTGTCAGTCTTTCATTATTGAGTACACTTATAGCTCAGGGTTTTTCATACATCCACTTTATCATGTTGAGAAATTTTCCTTTGAGTCCTATCTTTCACAGTGCTTTTATCAAAAAATCTTCTGTATTTTGTCAAATGCCATTCCTACCTTAATTGACATGATCATGTGATTATCTTCTTCAATTTATTGATGTGTTGTATTACACTGATTGATTTTCTTGTGGTGAAACAACCTTGCACACCTGTGATAAAACCTAATTCATGCTGGTGTACATTTTTTTTTTCATTTTATTTTATTGAAGTATATCATTCATACATGAACATACAAAAACAATAAGTGTATAGTAAAAAGTTGTGAACTCAAACAACAAACATGCATAAGATCATACAGGGGTCCTTTACATCACCTCACCACCAACACCTTGCAAGGTTGTGAAACATTTGGAACAAACTATGCAAGAGCATTCTCAAAATATTATTACTAACTGTAGTCCATATCTTATGGGGCTAAGAAATACTACTTAGGCTTAATGTATATAGAAGTTTTAAGGAAAAGAAGGAAACTTTCTGAACATCATAAAGGGTATGTATGAAAAACCCAAAGCTAACATCATCTTCAGTGGTGAAATTCTATAAGCCTTTCCTTTGAGATCGGGAACAAGACAAGTATGCCCACTACCACCACTCCCATTTCTCATTGTTTTACAAGTATTTGCTCGGGGACTGAGGCAAGAAAAATATATAAAATGTATTCAGTAATGTTTCAGGCTATAAGATCAAAGCTCTTTGTGGCAATGGATGTAGGCCATTTTAAATCAGCACACACCACTCAGAACTGAGTGGGAGAGAGTGTGGTCTACAGTGTGAACTGTGGTCTATGGTTGGTGGCAAGGCTCCAGGATGTGTAAGTTCATTGAGGTTGGTGGGCCACACTGTGGGAGATGTTTGTGTGGGATGTGGTGGGAGGTATGGGAGGTGGGCAACATGGGAATCCCAGTGGGTTCTGTGTAATATTTTAGGTAATCTAAGCACCTCTTAAAATATATGTATATATATATATATATATAAATAACATTTTTGTAAGCAAATACACATATATACATATATATTTATATATCATTTTACAAATGTTTGTATGTATTGTGAGAATTTTGATTTTTACCCATAATAAAAAAAAAATTAAAAAAAAAATCAGTAGCATTTCTGTTCACCAATAAAGAGTAATCTGAGGAGGAAATCAAGAAAAAAACACCATTTACAATAGTAACTAAAAGAATCAAATACCATGGAATAAGTTTAACTAAAGAGATAAAGGAAACTACACAACACTGTTAAGGAAATCAAAGATGACTTAAACAAATGGGACAATATTACCTGTTCATGGATAGGAAGACTAAATATCATCAAGATCTCTATCCTACCCAAACTAATCTACAGATTTGATGCAATCCCAATAAATATAAACACTATTTTTAATGAGTTGGAAAAACTAACTAAAAATATTTACTTGGAAGGGTAAGGGACCTCAAATCACCAAAGACATATTGAAAAAGAAAAATGGAGTTGGAAGTATCACACTACCTGACTTTAAATCATACTACAAAGTTACAGTGTTCAAAACTGCATGGTATTGGCACAAGGACAGACATACTGACCAATCGAACCAAATTCAGAATTCTGGTATAGATCCTTGCATATACAGATATTCAACAAAGCCATCAAGCCCTCATTGTTGGGAGAATGGCCTCTTCAACAAGTGGTGTTTGGAGAACTGGATATCCATATCCAAAAGAATGAAAGAGAAACAGCATCTCACACCTTATACAAAAATCAGCTCAAGAGGGATCAAAGATCTAAATATAAGAGTCAAGACCAAAAAGACCTTAGAAAATAATGTAGGGAAGCTTTGACAGGACTTCATAATAGGAAATGGTTTCATGAACTTCACACCCAAATCACAAGCAGCATAAGAAAAAAATAGATAAATGGAATCTCCTCAAAATTAAAGAAAAATTTCATCTCAAAAGACATTTTCAAGAAAATAAAAAGGGAGCCTACTCAATGGTAAAAAAAAATATTTGGCAACCTTAATTTCTGATAGGAGCCTCATGTCCTGCATATATAAAGAAATCTTGCACCTTGAAAACAAAGACAAACAACCCATTTAAAAATGGGCAAGTGATCTGAAAAGGTATTTCTCCAAGGAAGAAATACAAATGGTTAAACAGCACATGAAAAGATGCTCATCATCACTAGCTTTTAGGGAAATGCTAATCAAAACTACAATGAGATACCATTTTACACTGATTAGAATGGTAGCTATTTAAAAAAAGCAGACTATAACTGTTGGAGAGGAAGTGGAGGAATCAGAACACTCATCCACTGCTGGTGGGATTGTGGAATGGTCCAGTTACTCTGGAGGACAGTTTGGTGGTTCCTTAAAAAACTAACTATAGGTCTTCCATATGATCCAGCAATTCCACTGCTGGGTATATACCCATAAGAATTGAAAGCCAAGACAACAACAGATATACACACACCAATGCTCATAGTGGCATTGTCCACTATTGCCAAAAGTTGGAATCAATCCAGGTGCCCAAAAAGAGATAAATGGATAAACAAAATGTGGTACATACATAAAATGGAATATTACAGAGCTGTAAGAAGGAATACAGTGCTAACACACAGGATAACATGGATGAATCTTGAAGACTTTATGTTGAGTGAAGCAAGCCAGGCATTGAAGGAATAGTAGTATATGACCTCACTGATATGAATTAAGGAAATTGAGCAATCTCAGAGAGCTATTGTCTGAAAGATAGGTTTACAAGAAAGAGAAAGAGAAGAGAAGGTTGTGAGCCATCACCCATATGGACATAATCTATGGTAAAATGATATAGTGTAGTTGTGTATTGAAGGGATAAGACAGGAGGGTAGTGATATTATTGGTTTGGGTGGTGCAGGGTTGACATGTGGGTAGTTTGGGAAGGGTGGGTTAGAAGACCCAGTATACAGGGGGAAGGGTTGGGTGAGGGACCAGGTGAACACTTGGGATTTGTGGGTATGAGGTTGAAAGTACAGAGGTGGGAATACTCTTATGGCAATATGACAAGAGATGGTCACTGGCTTAGGGTGTTGGTTAGGAGGACTTTCGGTACAGGGCACACCTAGAACAGGCTTCTAGGGAGTGTGTGAGTGCTCAGTCAGTCATAATGTGAGGTATCAGTTGGTGGAGACCCACATAATGAGATGGAAGGAGTTGGAATCCCATCTTTGGGAGGACCGATTCATTCAGAAATAGACAGGCAGGGGTCTCTCAAGAGCAAGGGTGGTTTCTAATAGGGGAGGACAAACCAGTGCATCAAGGCCTCTTGTTGCATTTAACTATGAATCTTGTCATCCAAAGAGTCAAACCAGGGGGTCAACATGGGCCCAGGGGGTATGGGGAGGGAGGAACAGAATAGATCAAACAGGGGGTATTTAGTGGTCAGTGGAAATGTTCTTCATACCTTACAGAGATGGACAGGACATGGTAAATATCATGAAATTTATAAAAGTGTACAGTTTAAAATGTAAACTATACTGTAAGCCATTGACAATGTTTAGTAGTTGTGTTTCACTATTTGTAGCATTTTCACTATTTGTGCATCCACATATAAAAAGGTATTAATATGGGGTGGAGAAAAGGGGGGGAGGTTGAGTATATGAGAGTCTCTTGTATTCTGTGTGTGACTTTGCTGTGACATAAAACTTCTTTGAAAAAAAATGAAAAATAGTGAGACACTGGAAAATGAGAGTGGGAAGATGCCACGATAGAGACTGGACTTCAGATATTGCAGTGATAAAAGGGAAAATGTCAAAAAAAATATTTTATTTTTTACATTTTTCATTTTTTAAATATCCCAATCTGTTCATTTTATTTTATTTTTAGTTTTTTTTTTCAAGTTTTCAGATATTTTATCTCTTACATATAAACTTATTATTATTTCATTTTCCTATTAATTGTATTTGGCATTGGCTTCATCTTTAAAGAAGCTTTAGATTACAGAAGGATTACAACTGGGGTGGGAGAGGATCATTGGTGGGGGCTGTCAGGGATGGGGGAGGCATGGGAGGAAGTTCACCTGCACATAAATATAAGGTATATAAAAGGGCATTGTCACAGTGGGTGGAAAATCACTCAATAAATGAAAGAATATTGAATTCCCATCCTGGAGAGCTCTGCCACATTCTCCAAGGGAGCAGCAACAGTCCCCCAAGTGCAAGTGCATTGTCTGGCAATGGAGGATGATCTACTGATGGGCCCTTGTTATTGGTGACTACCTTTATGAGACTTTGCTCTTGAAATTGAAACTGAGTCTATTGTTATGGGGTGCCTAAGTGTTGCCTCCTGAGAGCCTCCTTGTTACTCAAATGTGGCCTCTCTCTAAGCCTAACACAGCATCTGAATGCATTATCTTCCTCCCAGCATTAGACATTATTCTTGGGGATGAGCCTTCCTGGCACTGAGGGATTGCTATCAAGTACCACTGGCAATGTGACTGGAGAAAGACCCTGAATAAAAGGGGGAAAAGGTAAAGACAAATGAGTTCATATGGCTAAGAGACTTCAAGGTGAGTCAGGAATTCATCCCAGAGGAAACGCTTACACACAATTCAGTTGGACCTCATAAACTTCCAAAGTGGATATCACCCCAAATAGAGGGGTTCCTGAGGGCTCTGGAGACACCCAGGTCCTTTGTCAGGGTGGATAGCTCCAGAGTTTGGTGCCTTTCCAGTGAGCACTACTTTGGAGTTTGTACTCCTGAGAGTGACAGAGTTGGACTCAACTCTGTCTTCCCAGCACATGGTTCATCTGTCCCTTCTATTCAAACCTATACCTGGTGCTGGAGTTTGTAGGTATACTTCCAGAGACTGGAGTCTTTGGGCTGTCCATGGGCCAGCTGGGCCCTGGATCTCAGTGGAGATGTAACTCCTACTCTACTGCTCAATGCACTCACCCAGGACACCTGGTGGTGAGATGATGATGGACAATTGCCATCCAGGGAATGGAGAGAGTCTGCAACTGCAGGCAGGATAATCCCATCCATCTTATCCATGGGATATAAGCCCCTCTCACTTGGAGGTCGAGTGGACATCACCATCCCAGACTCCTCAAGATTTGGGGAAGATCTATGGACTAGAGTGGACTTACTGTTATTCTATTATAGATATATTGTGATTCAAACAATGGAAGAAATTACAACATTGATGCAGAGCCAGTGGCCACTGGAAGCTCTGGGAGCAGGGAGAGGGAAAAGCAGTTGTAATACAGGGGCTCTTTTGGGACTTGGGAATTGTCGTGAGTGACATTTCAACAACAGATGTAGGTTATTTTATATCATCATATAACATGCAGAACTGTGTGGTTTACAATGTGAACTATTGTCCATGCTTAATGGTAAAGCCCCAGGATGTGTTTATCCATTGCAGGTGATGTGCCACACTAATGAAGGATGTTTATGTGGGAGGTTGTGGGAGGTGTGGAGGGTGGGCATATGGGAATCCCTATATTTTTTGTGTCACATTTATGTAATCTAAGTATCTTTAAAAAGAAAAAGAAAAATTAAATTAAAATAAAAAAAAAATAAAAGCACTGAAGGAAATTCATATACAGATAGCCTATAGAGCTAACTTTGATAAACTTTGCTTTGTGGAAAAGAAAAAAAAAGAAAGAAAGTGTATTGTATCTGCAGTCATATGCTCTTGATGCCAACATCCATAACTGCTAAACACAATACATTGTATACAAGCAAATTGCTAAAAATATCGTGTGAAAATTTAATTTCTCAATAAAAAAATCCACCAAATTAAAAAAAAAAAAAAGGAAAGAATACCACCTACCACCTGGTCTTGAAGATATTTTGCTACATTTTCTTCTAGAAGCTTTATGGTTCTTGATTTTATATTTAGGTTTTTTATTCATTTTGAGTTAATTTTTGTATAAGGTGTGAGATAGGGATCCTCTTTCCTTCTGTTGCTATGGATATCCAGTTTCTCAGCACCATTTGTTGAGTGCATTGCACTGCCTGAGCTGGTTTGGATTGACAGGTTAATCAAAACTCACTTGACTATAGATAGAAGCATCTATTTCTGAACCATCAATTTGGTTCCATTGGCCTATGTCTGTCTTTATGACACTACCTTGCCGTTTTTACCACTGTAGCTAGATAATATGACTTAAAGTCCCAAAATGAGAGTCCTCCATATTTGCTTTTCCTTTTTAAGATGTTTTTGGCTATTCATAACCCCTTATCTTTCCAAATAAATTTGATAAATATGGTTTACATTTATTTTTTAAATGCTGGGGGAATTTTTATCAGGATTCAATTGAATCTGTATATCATTTAGTCTTCCATCTGTGAGCATGGAACATTCCCCCAATTATTTAGGTTTTTTAAAATTTCTTTTAACAATGAGTTGTAGTTTTCTGTATACAAGTGCTTTACAACATAGGTTAACTTTATTCCTGAATATTTGGGGTTTATCTGTCATATTTTATTTTCACCACTATTCTGACACTTTTAGTTACATTTACTGATAAAATCTTCATATCCTTGGGTGTTTTGCACTGCCAAAGTAGGATGACCACTGGCCTCTGCCATGATTGGATTGTCTTTTCCCAGAGAGGCTGATGCAACTTCCCCCAGCTTCCTCCCTTCCCAAGCTGGGCCTGGGGCTTAATCTAGAGCTGCAATCTGATCCAGATGGAAAGAAGCTAGTCCCTACCAGCACTGTGATTTTCAGTCAGCTCCAGTTCCCTCATGTCAGGCATGGAGTTAAAATGGCAGCTACCAAATTCTCTCTGACTTGGATAGGCTCAAACAATAGCCATTCCCAGGATTATACCTTAGCCCACTGAACCCACTAATCAGTAGCTGAAATTGGTGCCCAGCTCTTTTTTCCTCCTGTGTTCTTGGGAAGTAGAGCTTCCAATTCCAGCCTTGGAATAGCTCCCAAGGCATCTTGTTCCTCTGGTGGAGGGTGGGTTTAGGACTCTAGGGCATGTAGTGCTCTACTTATGAATCTTCTTTGCAAACGGAAGTCTCCTCCTTTCATTCTTTCAAGGATGTTGCAGGATGTACTTCTGGTCTCCTGGATCCCCAAAACAAGTGCTTTAGATAGTTCTGGGTGATTACTAACTGCCCTTAGCTGGAGCTGATTCCAGTAGCTCCTTACTCTGCCACCATCTTCCTGGTTGTTGAATACTTGTACTTTTCCTTTATGTATATTCAAGCTATTTTAGATGCATACAAACTATTATTTTTATAACTTACTTTTGAATTGGTTCTTTTTTCATTGTGAAATATCCTTCTTTACATCTAGTAATATTCATTTTTTATTTTATTTTTTTAGGTATCAGGAGCTGGGGGATAAACCCAGGATCTCATGTGAAAGAAGACAGCCCCCAACCACTGAATCACATCACTTCCTCTGAGTTGGTATTTTATGTTTGTTTTTGCTTGTTGTTTGTTTCTGTTTTCCTTAGGAGGCACCAGGAATCAAACCTGGGACCTCTCTTGTGGGAATACTCATAGCCTAGTTTTCTATATATGCCTGAATGCCCTATGCTTTTACTTGGATGAGACCTACTAATCAAATTAAATTCACAAGTGACCCTTTCAGCAGATATTTTGGACATTGAGGTTTCCCCAGACCAAGATTGTGCCCTCCAAGGTGTCCTACTGCACCTATAGGAAAAAGGTCCTTCTGAAGTACTTGAAGATATCAATGAAAAGGTAAGGGCAGTGGTATGGGCAGATGACATGCAAGAATAGATGTATTAGTCAGCCAAAGGGGTGCTGATTCAAAGTACCAGAACTCTGTTGGCTTTTATAAAGGGTAGTTTTTTGGGTAGAAGCTTGCAGTCACAAGGCTATAAAGCATAAGTTTGTTCCCTCACCAAAGTCTGTTGCCACATGTTGGAGCAATATGGCTGATAGTCCCTGTAAGGGTTTAATCTTCTTCTTCCTCCTAAAGCTCTGTAGTCCTAGCTTCTGTTCTCAGCTGTAGGTGAGGATAAGGCTTTTCTAACTTCTTCTATAACAGTTAATCTCAACCCTTTAAATCCCCTGAGTATACATCAAGGGACTGAGCCGGAGCAAAAGAATGGGGATTTACTAATCAAACTTGAACTGGGTGGCTCAAGAATGAAGAAGATATTGTACTTATTCCTGAAAGACTAACTGATCCAATCATATCACATTTACATCAGAGCACATATTATGGAGAGAAACTATGTATCACTAGTTGCACAAATTTATCATATGGCCAGATAAGAGAAGGATTATTCAAAAAGTAAATGGAGGTTGTGTAATATGTGATAAAGTCAATCCCAAAACAGTGCCTCAGTGCTTGACAAGGGAGTACAATACTGAGGCCTCAGTTCAGGAGAGTATTGGAAACTAAATTTTACAGTAATGCCTAGGGCCCAAAGAAACTATAATACCTATTAGCATTTGTAGACACCTTCTCCAGCTGGAGTGAAGTCTTCCCATGCCAAACTGAAAAGGCTTCAGAAGTAATAAAAGCCCTTTTAAAGGAGATTATTCCCACACTTGGATTACCAAGCTATACTTAAAGTTATAATGGAAGCACATTTATATCTAAAGTCACCCAAGAAGTATCAAAAGCATTGGAAATTACTTGGAATTTTTGTATCTTATGAGGACCCCAATCTACTAGAAAAACTGAAAGGGTAAACAAAACCTTAAAGAGAACTTTAATGAAAATTTGTCAGGAAACTAACTTGACAAGGAACAAAGCTTGGCCAATTTTCCTGCATTGGATAAGAGTAACACCCAGAAGTTGACTTGACTTAAATCCTTATATACTAGTATAGGGGAGACAATTTCTTTTTTAAAAAGATATTCTTTATTTTTTAAAAGATACTTAGATTAAATAAAGTGCTAGATAAAAACATATAAGGGATTCTAATATGCCCCACTCCCCAGACCACCCACCTATCCCCACACTAACAACTTCTTTCAATAGTGTAATACATTCATTGCAATTGAACACATTTTGGAGCATTGCTACTAAACATGGACTATAGTTTACATTGTAATTTACACTTTCTCACACTCAAATCTGGTAGGCTATGGCAGGATATATAATGGCCTTTATCTGTCACTACAATATCATGCAGGTCAATTCCAAGTCCTAAAAATGCCCCTATATTACACCTCTTTTTTCCCTCTCCCTGGCTTCAGCAACTCCACTGGCCACTGTCTTCACATCAGTGATATAATTTCTTCCATTGCTAGAATCACAAAGAGTCTATAGTAGAACACCATTAAGCTTACTCTAGCTCATATTTTATTCACCAATCCTGAGGATTCTGGGATGGTGATGCCCATTCCACCTCTAATTGGGAAGGGACTTTGAGCCCATATGGCTGATGGATGGAACTCTCTTGCTTGCAGTTGTAGACTCCCCTGGTCCCTTGGCGTGGTGGATGTCCACCCTCATCTTCCCATCAGCACACCTGGGTGTGTCCAATGAATTGGAGAGTAGGTGCTGCAACTCCTCTGAGGCTCAGGGCCCAGACAGCACATGGACAGCCCAGAGATTCAAGTCTCCTGGATGTTCACCTACCAACTTCAGCACCAACTAACAAAAGGGACAGAAAAGGCATGTGTAGAGAAGTCACATCTGAGTCCAAATCTGTCACACTTGGTAGCAAAATCTCCAAAGTAGGGTCTACTGTCAAGGCACCAAACAGAGCTATTTACCATGACCACAGGACCTGGGTGTTTCCAGAGCTCTCAGGAGCCCCATTGTTTGAGGTAGTGTTCACTTTGGCCATCTGAGATCCTGCTGAGATGTGCATAAGCTGTACCTCTCTGATGACCACCCAACTCACTTTGAAGTTTCTTAGCCATATCAACTCATTTGTCTTTACCATTTTCCCCTTCTATTCAAGATCTTTTTCCAGTTGTATCACCAGCCAGTGCTTGGTAGTAATCCCTTGGTGCCAGGGAGGCTTATCCTGGGAGTCATGACTTTTGCTGGGGGAAGGTAGTGCATCCACATGCTGAGTTTGGCTTAGAGAGTGATCACATTTTAGTAACAAGGACACCTTCAGGGTGAAACACTTAGGCACCCTACAACACTAGGAAAAGTTTCAAATTCAAAAGCAAAAGGCTCATATTCATAGTCATCAATATCAAGGACCCATAAATGGACCATTCTTCTTCACTAGTCATTGCCCCTGTACTTGGGGGATTATTGATGTTCCATTAGAGAATGTGGCAGAGTTCCCCAGGATGGGGATTCAACAATCCAACGGTTGTGTGACTGTCTACCCACTGTAGCAATGCCCCATGAACATTTGAACATATGTGTATACCTTATATGTATGCCCAGGTGAACTTCCTCCCATGTATCCCCCATCACTGACACCCCAGACCATTAATCCTCACTTGCCATAGATGTAACCTTTCTGTGATCCAAAACTTCTTAAAAAATGAAGCCAAGAATGTTGCCAAATTCAATTAATATAAAAATGAAATAATAATGATATGTTTAAACAGAAGAAAAAAATACACAATAATTTAGAAAAACTAAAACTAAAATAAAGTTTAAAATGGGATATTAAAAAATGAAAAATATTTTTAAAACTTTTTTGATGTTTTGCCTTTCATCACTGTAATATCTCTTGTCTTGTATGTACAGTGGAATTTTCTTTCATTTATTCCCCAGTGTCTTACTTTTAGTTTTGTCTTCAAAGAGGTTTTAGGTCACTTTAAAGTTATATACTGAATATAGGGGACTCCCATATACCCAACATCCTCTCCATTTCCCCCCTTTGCTCTTAATAACTATTTTATATGTGAATTGTACATTTGTTACAGCTAATATACAAATAAAGAAACATAGCTACTATCTATGGTCAATGGTTTACATTAAGGTTTACATTTTAGACCATACATTTTTTTTTAAGATTTTATTTATTTATTCATTTATCCACCCCCCCCTTGCTGCTTATGCTCACTGGGTCACCTAACCACGCCGTGTGGGTGGGCTTTGCCTTCACCAGGAGGCCCCAGGAACCGAACCCGGGGCCTCCCATATGGTAAATGGGAGCCCTACTGATTGAGCCACAGCCGCTTCCCCTAGACCATACACTTTTATACATTTTTAATGAAATTTTAAAAGGCCTGTATCCATCATTGCAAGATCATGCAGAATACTTCCATTGCCCTGTCAAGATTCCACCACCCAACCCAAGAGTATCCCTACACCCCTGTCACATTCCTTCACTGCCCAACTACTCCCTTCCACCTTACCATGGTTTTCACCTATATGGGCATTGGTTTTCAACCTTCTTTTCCCTTTCTATTTCCTGTCAACCTCTCTTCCAGGCTCTAGCTTTCTGAGTTGTCTAGATTTGTTTAATTCACATCAGAGAAGTCATGTGATATTTGTCTTTCAATGCCTGGCTTGCTTCACTCAACATGGGTTCTCAAGATTCATCCCCGTTATCCCATGTGTTTGGGCTGTATTCCTCCTTACAGCTGAGTAATATTCCATTGTATGCATATATCATATTTTCTTTATCCATTCATCTGTTTTTGGGCATTTGGGTCAATTACAACTTTTGGCAATAGTGAATAATGTCACTATGAACATTGGTGTGCATATATCTGTTTGTGTCCTTGTTTTGAAAACTTCTGGGTATATAACCAGCAGTGGAATTGCTGGGTCATATGGCAGATCTATACTTAGATTTTGAGGAACCACCAGACTGTCTTCCACAATGAATGGATGATTCTACATTCCCACCAGGTTTGGATGAGTGTTCCCATTCCTCCACATCCTCTCCAACATTTGTAGTCCTGTTTTTTTAATGGCCCCCAGTCCAGTGGGTGTAAGATGGTATCTCATTGTAATTTTGATTTGCATTTTCCTAATAGCTAGTGATGTTGAGCATCTTTTCATGTGATTTTTAGCCATTTATATTTCTTTTTTGGGGGTGTCCATTCAAATCACTTGCCCATTTTTAAATGGGTTGTTTGTCTTTTTATTTTCAAGATATAGAATTTCTTTACATATGCAGGATATTAAACTCCTATCAGATATGTGGTTATCAAACATTTTCTCCCATTGTGTAGGCTGTCTTTTCACTTTCTTGACAAACTTCTTTGAGGTGTGAAAGGTTTTAATTTTGTGGAGATGCCATTTATCTATTTTTTTCTTTTGCTGCTCATGTTTTGGGTGTGAAGGTCATAAAGCCATTTCCTATTACAAGGTCCTGTAGATGCTTCCCCACACTTATCTTCCAAGGTCTTTATGGTCTTGGCTCTTATATTTATATCTTTGATTCATCTTTTTTTTTTTATTGTGGGTAAAAATCAAAATTTTCACAATACATACCAACATTTGCAAAATGATATATAAATGTATATGCATATATGTGCATTAGCTTACAAAAATGTTATTTATATATATATATATAAATATATTTTAAGAGGTGCTTAGATACCCAAAATATTACACGGAACCCACTGGGATTCCCATGTTGCCCACCTCCCACACCTCCCAACATATCCCACACAAACATCTCCCACAAGTGTGGCCCACCACCTTCAATGGACTTACATATCATGGGGCCTTGCCACCAACCATAGACCACAGTTCACACCGTAGACAACACTCTCTCCCACACAGTTCTGAGTGTTATGTGCTGTTTTAAAATGGCCTACATCCATTGCCACAAAGGTACTCAGAACAACCTCCAAATTCCCAAGAAGCCCCTGTATTTCAACTGCTCATCCCCTCCCTGCCCCAAACGTGTCTACTGGCCACTGGCTCCACCTCATTGTTATAATTTCTTCCATTGCTAGAATCACCATATATAAACAACAGAATACCATCAAGTCCATTCTAGTCCATAGTTCTTCCCCCAATCCTGAGGGGACTGGGATGGTGATGTCCACACCACCTCCAAGTGAGAGAGGGCTTATATCCCATGTATATGGTGGGTGGGATGATCCTGCCTGCAGATGCAGGCCCTCTCCATTCCCTGGGATGGCCATTTCCCATCATTGTCTCCTCACCAGGTGACTTGGATGAGTCCATTGAGCTGTAGGGTAGGAGTTGCAGCTCCACCTAGATTTCATGAACATCTGGCACATAGGTAGGCGGGAGGCTCCAGTCTCTGGAAGTATACCTAAAAACTCCAGCATTGCATATAGGTTTGAATAGAAGGGACTGATGAACCATGTGCAGGGAGGACTTATTTGAGTCTAATTCTGTCACTCTCAGGAGCACAGATTCCAAAATAGAACCCACTGATAAGGCATCAGTCTCTGGGGCTAACTCCCCTTATATAGGACCTGGGTGTCTCCGGAGCTCTCAGGAACCCCACTGAGTGGGGTGATAGGCACTTAGATGTTCTATGATCTCCTACTGAGGTGTGTGTAAGAGTTACATCTGGGATGACCTCCCGACTCTCTTTGAAGTCTCTTAGCCACTTGAACTCATTTGTCTTTTCCATTTCCCCCTTTTATTCAAGGTCTTTTTCCAGTTGTGTTGCCAGTTGGCACTTGGGAAAAGTTTTCAGTTAGCAATAATCGTGCCTCGGATAAACCTAATTGGCTACGATACTGCCACTGTGCAAAGCTGCCAGTTGGCAATTGGTATTAATCCCTCGTTGCCAGGGAGGCTCATCCCCGGGAGTCATGTCCCACGTTGGGGGGAAGGTAATGCAATCATATGCTAAGTTTGGCTTAGAGAGAGGCCACATTTGAGCAACAAGGAGGCTCTTAGGTGGCAACCCTTAGGCACCCCACAACTGCAGGCTAAGTCTCATTTACAAGAGCAAAGACTCACAAGGGTAGTCATCAATAAAAAAAAAAAAAAAAAAACATCAGTGGGTCATCCTATTTTGACAGGCACTGTCCCTACACTCAGAGGACTATTGCTGCTCTCTTGGAGACTGTGGCAGAGCTCTCCAGGTTAGGAATTCAGATTCCCTCATTTATTGTGTGATTATCCACCCATCATGACCATGCCCCATCCCCCGATCCTTTGAACGATTTTGTATATCTTTCATGTATATTCGGATGAACCAATGTCCACGAAACCCCCCCATACACCCCCCACAATAATCCCCTGCAGTACCCATTGTAACCCTTTTGTGATCCAAATCCTCCACGAACATTTAGTCCATAAAATAATCAAATACACTTACTAGGAAAAAGAAACAGGTATGATAAGCTTACATGGAAGAGACAAATATAAGGAGACTCGGGGAAAAAAAGAGAGAAGGAAAAAAAACAAATAATCAAACAAAGATCAAAACAAATTAAAATATAATTAGTGGATTGGGACATTCAAAAAATGGCACACCAGACATCCGATAACACAGTGATAAAGGGAAGGAAAAAAAGGGAAAAAAGAAAAGAGAAAGGAAAGAAAATGAATATATATATATATATATATTTTAAAGGCATTTCCCTTTTCTTTTCCTTTCTTTTTTTTTTTCTTTTTTTTCCCCCTGAGTTTCCTTATGTTTGTCTCTTGCATATAAGCTTATCATACTTGTTTCTTTTTCCTAGTAAGTGTATTTGATTATTTTATGGACTACATGTTCATGGAGGATTTGGATCACAGAAGGGTTACAATGGGTACTGCAGGGGATTATTGGTGGGGGGTGTCTGGGAGGGGAGTTTCATGGGAATTAGTTTATCCGAATATACAAGAAAGTTATACAAAATCGTTCAAAAGATCAAAAGATGGGGCACGGTCACGATGTGTGGACAATCACACAATAAATGAGGGAATCTGAATTCCTAGCCTGGAGAGTCTGCCACAGTCTTCAGGGGAGCAGCAATAGTCCTCTGAGTGCAGGGACAGTGTCTGTGAAAAGAGGATGACCCACTGAAGTGTTCTTTACATTGATGACTACCCTTTTGAGTCTTTGCTCTTGTAACTGAGACTAAGCCTGCAGTTGTGGGGTTCCTAAGGGTTGCCACCTAGGAGCCTCCTTGTTGCTCAAATGTGGCCTCTCTTTAAGCCAAACTTAGCATATGATTGCATTACCTTCCCCCCAACGTGGGTCATGACTCCCGGGGATGAGCCTCCCTGGCAACGAGGGATTAATACAAGTGCCAACTGGCAGCAAAACTGGAAAAAGACCTTGAATTAAAGGGTGGAAAGGTAAAGACAAATGAGTTCAAGTGGCTAAGAGACTTCAAAGAGAGTCGGGAGGTCATCCCAGAGGTAACTCTTACGCATACCTCAGTAGGAGCTCATAGAACATCTAAGTGCCTATCGCCCCATATAGAGGGGCTCCTGAGAGCTCTGGAGACACCCAAGTCCTATATAAGTGAGGTTAGCCCCAGAGACTGATGCCTTATCAGTGGGCTCTATTTTGGAATCTGTGCTCCTGAGAGTGACAGAATTGGACTTAAATAAGTCCTCCTTGCATATGGTTCATCATTCTCTTCTATTCAAACCTATATGTGATGCTGAAGTTCTTAGGTATACTTCCAGGGACTGGAGCCTCTGGCCTACCTATGTGCCAGGTGTGCATGGAATCTCGGTGGAGCTGCAACTCCTATCCTACAGCTGAATGGACTCATCCAGTCACCTGGAAAGATGACAACGATGGGCAATGTTTATCCCAGGGAATAGAGAGTGCCTGCATCTGCAGGCAGGATCATCCCACCCACCATATCCATGGGATATAAGCCCTCTCTCACTTGGAGGTGGTGTGGACATCACCATCCCAGTCCCCTCAGGATTGGGGGAAGAACTATGGACTAGAATGGACTTGATGGTATTCTGTTGTTTATATATGGTGATTCTAGCAATGGAAGAAATTATAACAATGAGGTGGAGCCAGTGGCCAGTAGACACGTTTGGGGCAGGGAGGGGATGAGCAGTTGAAATACAGGGGCTTCTTGGGAATTTGGAGGTTGTTCTGAGTACCTTTGTGGCAATGGATGTAGGCCATTTTAAAACAGCACATAACACTCAGAACTGTGTGGGAGAGAGTGTTGTCTACGGTGTGAACTGTGGTCTATGGTTGGTGGCAAGGCCCCATGATATGTAAGTCCATTGAAGGTGGTGGGCCACACTTGTGGGAGATGTTTGTGTGGGATATGTTGGGAGGTGTGGGAGGTGGGCAACATGGGAATCCCAGTGGGTTCCGTGTAATATTTTGGGTATCTAAGCACCTCTTAAAATATATTTATATATATATATATAAATAACATTTTTGTAAGCTAATGCACATATATGCATATACATTTATATATCATTTTGCAAATGTTGGTATGTATTGTGAAAATTTTGATTTTTACCCATAATAAAAAAATAAAAAATAATAATAATAAAAAAAAACAATCAAACAAAAAACAAAACGATATAAAATATATTTAGCGGATTGGGACATTCAAAAACTGAGGAAAAAGGCTAAGGAAATGCCTTAAATATATATATATATATATATATTGTTTTTTTTTCCTTTCTCCTTTCCTTTTCTAACCTTCCTTTTATCACTGTGTTATCGGATGTCTGGTGTGCCATGACACCTTCCCCCTCTCAATCCCCATTGTCTCCCAATTTTTCATTTGTTGTTCAAAGAAGTTTTAGATCACAGCAAAGTCACATATGGAGTGCCGGAGACTCCCAGATACCAAACCACCCCCCCCTTCCCCACCCCATATTAACCCTCCCCTTTTTTTTGAAAGTTAGCATTGTTATAACTGTTATACAGAGAGCAAAATATAGCAACTAAACACTGTCAATGATTTACAGTACAGTTTGCAATTTAGATGATACAGTTTAATAATTTTGATGATATTTACCATGTCCTTTGTCCATTACTGAAAGGTAATGGCAAACCTTCCCCATGACCACCAAACACCCCATTAGATCTTGACTGTTCCCTTCCCCTCAGCCCCCCAGGGCCCATGATACCACCCTCTCCCTACCATGGAATGTCAAGATTCACAGTTACATGTCCTGGGGATTTGAACCTGCCCTTCCTAATCCACCTACCCCCCAGTGCTGCACCCCAAACCCAGGTACACCACCACTCATCTGCCCCTTCCCCCAACATGCAACCACACTCTATCCCTTTACCATAGATTATGTCCATATGGGTGATGGCTCAAAGCCTGCTCTTCTCTTACTCTCCTTTGTTAACCTTTCTTTCAGACAATGGTTCTCAGAGACTGCTAATTTTCCTCAGTTCAGATCAGTGAGGTCATATACTGTTCATCCTTCAGTGCCTGGCTTGCTTCACTCAACATAAGGTCTTCAAGATTCATCCACGGTATTCCATGTGTTACCACTTTGTTCCTTCTTACAGCTGAGTAATATTCCATTGTATGTATGTACCACATTTTGCTTATCCATTCATCTGTTGATGGGCACCGGGGCTGATTCCAACTTTTGGCAATTGTGAACAATGCCACTATGAACATTGATGTGCATATATCTGTTTGTGTTTTTGTTTTCAGTTCTTCTGGGTATGTACCCAGCAGTGGAATTGCTGGATCATACGGAAGATCTATTGCTAGTTTTCTGAGGAACTGCCAAACTGTCCTCCACAGTGGATGGACCATACTGCAGTCACACCAGTAGTGGATGAGGGTTCCTATTCCTCCACATCCTCTCCCACATTTAGTGTCTCCTGTTTTTTTAATAGCTGCCATTCTGATGGGTGTAAGATGGTATCTCATTGTAGTTTTGATTTGCATTTCCCAGATAACAAGTGATGTTGAGCATTTTTTCATGAGCTTTTTAGCCATTTGTATTTATTCCTTGGAGAAGTGTCTTTTCAGGTCACTTGCCCATTTTTTAAATGGGCTGTTTTTCCTTTTATTTTCAAGGTGTAGGATTTCTTTAAATATGCAGGATATTAGGCTCCTATCAGATATATGATTGCCGAATATTTTTCCCATTTGGTAGGCTGCCTTTTTATTTTCTTGATAACATTCTTTGAGGTGCAGAAGTTTTTAATTTTGAGGAGATCCCATTTATCAATTTTTTCTCTTGCTGCTCGTGCTTTGACTGTGAAGTTCATGAAAACATTTCCTATTACAAGGGCCTGTAGATGCTTCCCTACCTTATCTTCCTAGTTTTTTATGGTTTTGGTTCTTATATTTAGATCTTTGATCCATCTTGAGTTGATTTTTGTATAAGGTGTGAGATGGTATTATTCTCTCATTCTTTTGGATATGGATATCCAGTTCTCCAAGCACCACTTGTTAAAGAGGCCATTCTCTCCAAACTGAGTGGGCTTCGGGGCCTTGTCAAATATCAGATGACTGCATATGTGAGGATCTATATCAGAACTCTCAATTCGGTGCCATAGGACAGTAGGTCTATCCTTGTGCCAATATCATGCAGGTTTGATCACTGTAGTTTTGTATTATGTTTTAAAGTCAGGTAATGTGATACCTCCAACTTCATTTTTCTTTTTCAATATATCTTTGGCAATTTGGGGCCTCTTGCCTCTCCAAATATATTTTGTGGTTAGTTTTTCCAGTTCCTTAAAAAATATAGTGTTGACTTTTATTGGTATTGCATTAAATCTGTAGGTTAGTTTGGGTAGGATAGACATCTTGATGATGTTTAGTCTTCCTATCCATGAACAGGGAATATTTTTTCCATTTATTTAAGTCTTCTTTGATTTCCTTTAACAGTATTGTGTAGTTTTCTGTATATAAGTCCTTTACATCTTTAGCTAAATTTATTCCTAGGTATTTGATTCTTTTATTTACTATTGTAAATGGTATTTTTTTCCTGATTTCCTTCTCAGTTTGCTCGTTATTGGTGTACAGAAATGCTACTGATTTTTGAGCGTTGATCTTATAGCCTGCCACATTACTGAACTCCTTTATAAGTTCTAGAAGCCTTGTTGTAGATTTTTCAGGGCTTTCTATGTATATGATCATGTCATCTGCAAATAATGAAATTTTTACTTCTTTTCCAATCTGGATGCCTTTTATGTCCTTTTCTTGTCTCAGTGCTCGTGCAAGTACTTCTAAGACAATGTTAAATTGAAGTGGTGATAGTGGGCATCCTTTTCTTGTTCCCGATCTCAGAGGGAAGGCTTTTAGGATTTCACCATTGAAAATGATGTTAGCTTTGGGTTTTTCTTATATACCCTTTATCATTTTCAGAAAGTTTCCATCTATTCCTATCTTTTGTAGTGTTTTTATGAGGAAAGAGTGCTGTATTTTGTCTAATGCTTTTTCTGCATCTATAGACATGATCATGTGATTTTTTTCTTTCAGTTTGTTTATGTGGTGTATTACATTGATTGATTTTCTTATATTGAACCATCCTTGCATACCTGGGATGAAACCCACTGGTCATGGTGAATAATCCTTTTGATACATTGTTGAATGTGATTAGCAAGTATTTTGTTAAGGATTTCAGCATCTAGGTTTATTAGAGAAATTGGTCTGTAATTTTCCTTTCTTGTGGTATCTTTATTTGGTTTTGGTATTACTATAATGTTGGCATCATAGAATGAGTTAGGTAATATTCCTCCTACTTCTATTTTTTGGAAGAGCTTAAGTAAAATTGGTGTTAGCTCTTCCGGAATGTTTGGTAGAATTCAGCTGTAAAGCGATCACTGAGTATTGGCAGGTGTGTGGTTGAAACTATAATGTTGGGAAAGCTCTTCTGGCAATATGACAAGAAAGGGTTACTGGTTTAGGGTGTTTGATGGGGGCATTCTGGACCGGGCACATCTGGGGCAGTTTTCTATGGAATGTGCTAGTGGTCATTTTGTCATAGTGTGATGTATCAGTGGGTGGAAACCCACATAATGAGTGGGAAGGTGTTGGACTCTTATCCTGGGGAGGCCTGCTATGATCTCAAACAGAGGGATCAGAGTCTCTAGAGAGCATGGACAGTGCCTAATAGGGGAGTATAGACCAGTTGACTAGCCCTCAGTGTTGCTGCAAGTATCTATGAAGATTGTCCTACAAGGAGTGAAGACTGGTGTTTGCCATGAGCCCCAAGGGAAGGGGGAGGACAGAATGGAATAGATGGGACAGGGGATATTTTGCAGGCAATGGAACTGTACTCCATAATCTTGCAATGATGGATATGGGCCATGTTAAATTTCATCAAAAATTTATAAAATGTATGGTCCAAAATGTAAACCATAATGTAAATCATTGGCTATGATGAGTAGCTATGTTTCAATATGTGTACATCAGTTGTAACAAATGTATCATCCACATATGAAAAGGTTATTAATATGGGAAGGGAGGATACAAGGAGCATGTTGTGTAAATGGGGGTCCCCGGTATTTTTATGTGACTTTAATGTGACCTGATACTTCTTTGAAGACAAAATGAAAAAAAGTAAGATACTGGGGGATTAAATGGAAGAAATTGCCATTGTACTTACAGGACAACAGATCTTAGAGTGATGAAAGGCAAAATATATTTTAAAATTTTTTTTAAATATTTTCCATTATTACTTATATCCCAATTATTTTATTTTAGTTTTAGTTTTTAAAATATTTTCTGTATGAAATTTCTTGTCTTTAAACTATCATTATTTTTTCTTATTAATTGTATTGGCTACTTTATTGGCTTCATGTTTGAAGAAGTTTTGGATCACAGAAGGGTTACAACTATGGCAGGGGAGGACCATTTTTCTGGGGTGTCAGTGATGGCAGATACATGGGAAGAAGTTCACCTGGGCATTCATATAAGGCATATAAATGTGTTCGATGTTCATTGGGCATTGCCACAGTGGGTGGAGAGTCACAAAATAATCAAAAGAATATCAAATTCCCATCCTAGGGAGCTCTGCCACATTCTCTAATTGAACACCAAGAATCCCCCATGTACAGGGACAATGACTAGTGAAGGAGGGTTGTCCACTGGTGGACCCTTGATATTGTTGACTGTGCTTATGGACTTTTACTCTTGAAATGGAAACTTAACCTAATGTTTTAGGGTACCAAAGAGTTATCTCCTGGGAGCCCTTTTGTTGTTCAAATGTGACCTATCTCTAAGCTAAACTCAGAATATAAACAAAATAACTTCCCCCGTGTGGTACATGACTCCCTGGGATGAACATCCCTGGCACTGAGTGATTGTTACCAATTACCAACAATAAATTAAACTGAAAAAAATAACAAAACCTTGACCAAAAGGGGGAAAAGGTAAAGACAAATGAGTTTTCATGGATAAAAGACTTCAAAATTTGTCTGGAGGTCATTCCAGAGGTAAGGCTTATGCACATCTCAGTAGGATTTCTTTGACAGCCAAAGTATATATTACCACCAATAGCAGGGATCTTGAGGGCTCTGGAAACTTCCAGACACTATAGTCAGGGCAGATGGCTTAGGAGTTTGGTCCCTTGCCAGTGGGCCCTATTTTGGAATTTATGCTCCCCAGTGTGACAGAGTTGGGCTTAGTTGCAGTTTCCTTATACATGGCTCTTCTGTCCTTCTATTTGAACTTATAATTAGTAAAAGTTGGTATGTGTATGTCCAAGAGACTTGAATCTTAGGCTATCTAAGTGCCAGCTGGGCCCTGAATCTCAACAGTTTCAATACCTACTTTGCAGTTCGTTGCACTCACCCTGGACAACTAACAAGGAGGAGATGATGGATAACCAACATACCAAGGAACTGAGAGTCTCTACAACTGCAAACAAGAGAGTCCCATCCTTGGGTCAAATGGGATCAAAGCCCCACCCCTCAGTTAAAGGTTGAGTGGGCTCCACCATCCCAGAATCCTCAGAATTGGGGAATGAACTATGGTCTAAAATAGACTTACTGGTATTCTTCTATGTACTTATTGTTATTCTAGCATTGGAAGAAATATCATTGATATGGAGGCAGTGGCCACTGGAGGTTCTGACGGTAGTTAGAGCAAAAAAACAGATGTAATACAGGGACATTTTTCAGACTTGGGAATTGTTCTGAATGACATTACAATGACAGATACAGGTTATTTTATATCTTGCCATAACCTACAGAATTCAGTGGGAGAGAGTGTAAACTACAATGTAAACTATAATCCATGCTTAGTGGCAATGCTCCAAA
Source organism: Tolypeutes matacus (assembly GCA_026826555.1). NCBI lineage: Eukaryota > Metazoa > Chordata > Mammalia > Cingulata > Chlamyphoridae > Tolypeutes > Tolypeutes matacus. The sequence goes on from JAKSZT010054586.1 coordinate 2,814,132, forward strand.
ATGTGTCTATTAATTGCAATGAATGTACCACACAAATGAAAGACGTTGCCAATGTGGGAAAATGTGGCAGGTGTGAGGATAGGTCATGTGGGAATTCCCTATATATTCTCTGTAACATTTATGTATTCTAAGTATCTTTTAAAAAATAAAGAATATTAAAAGACAAAGTAAATTAAAACATAAAACAAAACAAAAATTTGTTCTCACAGTGGCCCTGCATGTCTCCAAACACTGTATGAAGAATAGTGAGTGGGAAGTGCTTTCTCCCTGTCACTTCCTGAACCTATTCCCTCTGGACTGTGCAGTATCCTTGTACCCATTCTCCTACTCTTATCTGGCCTGTCTAGGTCACATCTACACAGTCTTCAGAGGTGACATGATTAAATTCCCAACACTGACTTTCAACTTTGCCATTACTTGACCCACTCTTCTCCCCCTACCTTTTTCTCTGCTTTCCCTTTTTCTGAATCACTGCTCTTCTGTCCATCTCTCAGTGGATATGTCTGGCTTTATGGGGTCAGAACCAGGGTCTAGTGATGAATGGAAGACAAGGGACATCCACACTCATTGCTGGGCTGCTGTTATATCCCACCCCTCAGGGCATCCTCAGAGTAAGTGGGAGAAATTTCTGGCAGGATACAGAAATCCAACTGTCTATGCAATCATCTATGCCCCACTGCCCATTGTCTGTCCTGTGTAGCAGCCTTTAAGGACTCACAGACACTGGCCCACTCAGTGTTTGGTGTTCAGGACTTGGAGAGAATCAGTTAGAAACCTGGAGGCCAGGAAGGTCCATGAGGTTAACAGCGGAGGGAGCAGTGAACCCTTAGATGGATCAAGAGTATTCTCACCTTGACCACTTTTTGCCAACCTCTTCCTGGCTGCAGGACTCCAGCCTCACAGTCCTTTAACCTACCCTTATTTCCCAGGCTGTTTCCCTCTTCCCTTCCTCTGAGTAACTGAAGCGTCCACAGCACAACTGCTACCAGCTCCCTCCTGGGAAGTTTTGTCAAATGCCTAACAACTCCATCAGTGCAATTTGAACATATTCATTTGCCTTCTGGTGGGGAGAATTCACTCTGGGACCCCAGGAGAGGAGACTTTGTGGACCATGCCTGAGGTGGGGTGTGGAGGCACTATGGGCTGGCAAGGGCCTCCTAACATGTTTGGGGTCTATTTCTGTCTCTTAAGAACCTTATTACTCCACCCCTCTGACTTGCACACTGCCCCACTACACTTCTATGTGGGGCTGAAGGTCCTGGTGCTTCTCTCTATAACATTCCATTCACACAGCCAGATTCCACTTCAACATCAACTTGCTCAGAAGGGCCCACACTCTACAGATGCCATCTGAAAATTCTTAATAATCTTTTATCAATGGGCTTAGCATTTTCACTTGCATTGAGCCCCACGGATTATGTAGCTTGCCCTGTGCACATTTTTTATTTAATTTTGAAATTATTCTGTTTACAAAAGTAATACAAGTTCATTTCAGAATATATAGAAAGTACAGATAAGACACAAGAAGAAAATGAAGAATCATCTAACATTCTGTATGTCAAAAATGAACCATTTTACTATTATGTTTCATATCTCCTGAGTACTTTTGTTTTCAGAGATGCACAGATGAAAGAATGAGAGCATCCTTTACAGAATGCATCACAATGTGCTTTCTATTGTCTTGTTGTGTTTTTCACTTAGTCAATTGTTAATATTGGCTTGTCTATAATTAATTCATTTATTCCATCAGTTTTAATGATGACATTGTTTCCCATTTTGTGCCTGTCCCACAGTTCATTTAATCCTTTCTGCTCAAGTATTGACAGATTTCTTGAGGATAGAAATTCTACCAGAGAAAGGAGTGTGAGTCTTCATGGTGGCCACAGGACCCATTCCTAGAGGAAAGTTGTTATTAAACTGCTGCATTTGTCTATTCATGACACACATGAGCTTGGACCAAACCCTTACTCAATCAAATCTTCTGTGTGAGTGCACACCAGCACCATCAGTCTGTTCTTGAAAATTTATATGTATTCACTTATTTACTACTTACATGATCCTTCTGCTTATGGTTTATTGACCAATTTAATAAATAACACACACCAGAGGTTCAGAAAATATTAATACAAAAAAAAATTACATGATTATAAAATGATACAGCAAAGATGTGAATTTTGGTTCTCCTCTCTGCCTAGCTCAAATTCCTTGGGACTTACATACTACTCCTAGATGTTAGTTGGAATGTCCTTATCACATCTCTAATCAGAAGTCCTACCTTGTGATCACAACCTCCTGTTCTAGTTTATTCACACAAATACTCCCCATGTCCACATTCTCTATCTACACACGGACCTCCAGCATGATGTCCCTTGACAAACATCAGCCTCTATTTCTCATTATTTTTACTGTCCAGTTGACTCCACAGTTACTGTTATTAACATATACAAAACAAAACCACTTATTTTCTTATGTCTGTATGATGATTTACCACATTCAATGAAGAAAGCCTTAATAGTCCCTGATTCCAAATATTTGCATTTTTTCAATGAAACAGCACATGACTAAGATATTGATTTCCACTGAAACAGAGTCATAAGCACTAGCTACAATCTTGCTTGGTCTTGCCAGTTAAATCATTCTTTAATACTCCATAAACACTTAAAAATTCCCCATGCCTCATGATGATCATGCATTATCACATTACCCCTCACTTTTTCTTTATAATTTTATTTTTTATTTTTTAAAAGATGCTTAGATTCCATAATTGTTACACAAAAATTGTAGGGATTCCCATATGCCCCACTGCCCACTCCTCCCACAACCTCCCACATAAACATCTTTCACTAGTGTGCACATCACCTGCAGTAGATATACTCATTTTGGGGCTTTGCCACTAAGCATGGACCATAGTTCACATTGTAGATCACACTCTCTCACACACAGTTATGCATGTTATATTATGATTTAAAATGGCCAATATGTGTCATTGCAATGTCACTCAAGATAATTCCCAAGTCCTGAAAAAGCCCCTGTATTACAACTGCTTTCTCTTCTCCCTGCCCCTACAGCATCTGGTGGCCACTGGCTCCACATTAGTGTTGTAATTATTTCCATTGCATGAATCACAATATGCCTGTAACAGAATACCAGTAAGTCCACACCAGTCCATAGCCCTTCCCCCAACCCTGAGGAGTCTGAGATGGTGATGTCTGCTCCACCTCCAAGTGAGAGGAGCTTATATCTCATGGATAAAATGGGTGGGTGTATCCTGCCTGCAGCTGCAGACTCTCTCCATTCCCTGGGATAGCCATTGTCCATCATCATCTACCCACCAGGTGTCCAGGGTGAGTCCATTGCGCTGTAGAGTAGGAGTTGCATCTCCACTGAGATTCTGGGCCCAGCTGGCACATGGACAGCCCAAAGACTATTGTCTCTGGAAGTACACCTACAAACTCTGGCAAGACATATAGGTTTGAACAGAAGGGACAGAAGGACCATGTGCAGGGAAGACATATTTGGGTCCAAATCTGTTACTCTCAGGAGCAAGGATTCCAAAGTAGGGCCCACTGATAAGGTGTAAAACTCTGGGGCTATCCACCCTGATATAGGACCTGGGTGTCTCCAGAGCCCTCAGGAGCCCCTCTATATGGGATGTATACACATTGGAAGCCTATGAGGTCCTATTGAGATGTGCATAAGTGTTACCTGTGGTATGACTTCCTGACTCACTTTGAAGTCTCTTAGCCATATGAAATAATTTGCCTTTACATTTTCCCCTTTTATATGAGGTCTTTTTCCAGTTGTATTGTCTGTTGGCACTTGTTAGTAATCCCTCATTGCCAGGGAATCTCATCCCCAGGAGTCATGTCCCACGCTGGGAGGAAGGTAATGCATTCATATGGCTAGTTTGGCTTAGAGAGAGGCCACATTTGAGCAACAAGGAAACTCTCGGGAGGAAACCCTTAGGCACCCCATAACAATAGGTTAAGTTTCAATTCCAAGAGCCAAGAGTCATAAAGATAGTAATCAATAACAAGAGTCCATCAGTGGATCATCCTCCTTTGTCAGACACTGCCACTGCACTTGGGGTACTGTTGCTACTGCCTTGGAGAATATGGCAGAGCTGTCCAGGTTGGGAATTCAATATTCTCTCATTTATTGAGTGGTTCTTCACCCACTGTGACCATGCCCCATGAGCATTTGGACAACTTTATATACTCCTGCCATGCACCCCATCCCTGACACCCCCCCAGCAATGATCCTCTCCCACCCCAGTTGTAACCCTTATGTGATCCAAAGCTTCTTTGAAGATGAAGCCAATACAGTAGCCAAATACAATTAATAGGAAAATGGAATAATAATGATATTTAAATGTAAGAGATAAAATACATGAAAACTTAAAAAACAACTAAAAATAAAATTAAAGGATTGGGTTATTCAAAGAGTGAGGAAAAATTTTTAAAAATTAAAAAAAAAATTTTTTTTTGACATTTTGCCTTTTATCACTGCACTATCTGGTGTCCAGTCTATACCGTGTCACCTTCCCCCTCTCACTCTCCAGTGTCTCACTATTTTTCATTTAATTTTCAAAGAAGTTTTAGGTCATAGCAAAGTCACACACAGAATGCAAGACCCTCTCAAAAACTTTTTGTATGTGGATGGTAGCATTGTTATAACTGATATACAGATAGTGAAACATAGCTACTAGTCATTGACAATGGTTTACAGTATGGTTTACATTTTGGATTGTACACTTTTATAAATTTTGATGACATTTACCATGTCCCATGTCCATCACTGTCAGGTAATGAAAAACATTTCGACTGACCACTAAATACCCCCTGTTTGATCTATTCTGTTCCTTCCTTCCCATCCCCCATGTCCCACGATGACTCCCTGGCTTGACTCATTGGATGACAAGATTCATAGTTACATGCAAGAAGAGGTCATGACACACTGGTTTGTCCTCCACTATTAGGAAAAGCACTTGCTCTTAAGAGATACCCACCTGTCTATTTCTGCTCTCCCCTCAGTATTCTGGGTATTCTAACCCACCTTTCCCAATCTACCCACCTGTCAACCCTGCACCACTCAACCCAATATATCATTATCCTCCTGTCATACCCCTTCAATACACATCTACACTCTATGTCTTTACCATAGCTTAAGTCCATATGGGTATGGCTCACAACTTTCTCTTTTCTTTATCTTTCTTGTACACCTATATTTCAGACAATAGCTCTCAGAGACTGCTCAATTTCCTTAATTCATATCAGTAAGGTAATGTAATGTTCATCCTTCAATGCCTGGCTTGCTTTACTCACCATAAGGTCTTCCATATTCATCCATGTTATCCTGTGTGTTAGCACTTTATTCCTCCTTAGAGCTGAGTAATATTCCTTTGTATGTATGCACCACATTTTGTTTATCCATTCATCTGTTGATGGGCACCTGGGTTGATTCCAACTTTTGGCAATAGTTAACAATGCCGCTATGAACATTGGTGTGCATATATCTGTTCATGTCCTCACTTTCAGTTCTTCAGGGTATATACCCAGCAGGGGAATCATTGGATCATATGGAAGATCTATAGTTAGTTTTTTGAGGAATCACCAAACTGTCCTCCACAGTGGCTAGATCATCCCCCAATCCCACCAGCAGTGGATGAGAGTTCCTATTCCTCCACATCCTCTCCAACACTTATAGTCTGCTGTTTTTTTAATAACTGCCATTCTAATTGGTGTAAGATGGTATCTCAATGTAGTTTTGATTTGCATTTCTCTAATAACTAGAGATGTCGAGCATTTTTTTCATGTGCCTTTTAGCCATTTGTATTTCTTCCTTGGAGAAGTATCTTTTCAGGTCACTTGCCCACTTTTTAAATGGGTTGTTTGTCTTTTTATTTTCAAGTTGTAGGGTTTCTTTATATATGCAGGATATTAGGCTCTTATCAGATATATGGTTGCCAAATATTTTCTCCCATTGCCTAGGTTGCCTTTTTATTTTCTTGATAACGTCCTTTGAGGTGCGAAAATTTTAATTTTGAGGAGATCCCATTTATCAATTTTTTTCTTGTGCTGCTCATACTTTGGGTGTGAAGTTCATGAAACCATTTCCTATTACAAGTCCTGTAGATGATTCCCTACATTATCTTCCAAGGTCTTTATGGTCTTGGCTCTTTTATTTAGATCTTTGATCCATCTTGTGTTGATTTTCATATAAGGTGTGAGATGGTGTTCCCCTCTCATTCTTTTGGATAAGGATATCCAGTTCTCCATGCTGCACTTGTTGAAGAGGCTATTCTCTCCAAACTGTGTGGACTTGGTGGCCTTGTCGAATATCAGATGACTGTATATGCGAGGATTTATATCAGGACTCTTAATTCAGTTCCATTGGTCAATGAGTCTATCCTTGTACCAACACCATGTATTTTTCACCACTGTAGCTTTGTAGTATGTTTTAAAGTCAGGTAGTGTGATACCTCCAACTTCATTTTTCTTTTTCAATATGTTGGCAATTCAGGGCCTCTTACCATCCCAAATAAATTTTGTAGTTAGCCAATTCCTTAAAAATACAGTGTTGACTTTTATTGAGATTGCTTTAAAAATGTAGATTAGTTTGGGTAGGATAGACATTTTGATGATATTTAGTCTTCCTATCCATGAAGAGGGAATATCCTTCCATTTATTTAAGTCTTTTTTGATTTTCTTTAACAGTGTTGTGTAATTTTCAGGATATAAGTCTTTTACATCTTTAGTTAAATTTATTCCTAGTTATTTGATTCTTTCACTTACTATTGTAAACTGTATTTTTTTCTTGAATTCCTCCTCAGATTGCTCATTATTGGTGTACAGAAATGCTATTGATTTTTGAGCATTGATCTTATAGCCTGCAATGTTACCGAATTCCTTTATAACTTTTAGAAACATTATTGTAGATTTCTCAGGGCTTTCTACGTCTAAGGTCATGTCATCTGCAAATAATTAAATTTTTACTTCTTCTTTTCCAATTTGGATGCCTTTTATATCTTTTACTTGCCTCAGTGCTAGAGCAAGAATTTCTAAGACAATGTTAAATAGGAGTGGTGATAGTGGGCATCATAGTCTTGTTCCTGATCTCAGAGGGAAGGCTTTTAGGATTTCACCATTGAAGATGACGTTAGCTTTGGGTTTTTCATATATACCCTTTATCTTGTAGAGAAAGTTTCCTTCTATTCCTATCTTTTGCAGTGTTTTTATCAGGAAAGAGTGCTGTATTTTGTCAATTGCTTTTTCTGCATCTATAGTGAAGATCAAGTGATTTTTTCTTTAAATCTGTTTATGTGGTGTATTACATTGATTGATTTTCTTATGTTGAATCATCCTTGCATACCTGGGATGAATCCCACTTGGACATGGTGTATAATACATTTGATATGTTGTTGAATGTGATTAGCAAGTATTTTGTTGAGAATTTTAGCATCTAGGTTCATTAGAGAACTTGTTCTGTACTTTTCCTTTCTTGTGGTATCTTTGTTTGGCTTTGGTAATAGGGTAATTTTGGCATCATAGAATGAGTTAGGCATTGTTCCTTCTACTTCTATTTTTTGGAAGAGCTTAAGCAGAATTGGTGTTAGCTCTTTCCAGAGCGTTTGGTAGAATTCACCTGTGAAGCCATCTGGTCCTGGGCTCTTCTTATTTGGGAGGTTTTTGACGACTGAGTCTATGTCTTGTAATTGGACTGTTGAGTTCATCAATTTCTTCTTTCATCAATGTAGGCTGCTTTGAGTTTCTAGAAATTTGTCCATTTCCTCTAAATTATCATTCTTTTTGGCATATAAATTTTCAAAGTATCCTCTTATGATATTCTTTATTTCGGTAGGATCAGTAGTGATATTCCCTTCTTCATTCCATATTTTGTGTATTTGCATCTGCCCTCTCTTCTCTCTTTTTCTTTGCTAGTCTGGCTAGGGGATTGTCAATTTTATTGATCTTCTCAAAGAACCAGCTTTTGATTTTTTTTCCTAGTGCTTTCTTATTTTCTATTTCATTTAGTTCTGTATTTTTTTCTTTCTACTTCTTTTGGGGTTAGTTTGTTCTTGTTTTTCCAAATCTTCCAGGTGTGCAGTTAGGTCTTCAATTTTAGCTCTTTCTTCTTTTTTAATATATGCATTTATGGCTATGAACTTCCCTCTCAGTACATCTTTGGTTGCTTCCCCTAGGTTTTGATATGTTGTGTTGTCATTTTCAATCGTTTCAAAGTAGTTACTGGTTTCTTTTGAAATTTCCTCCTTGACCCACTCTTTGTCTAAGACTGTTGTTTAACTTCCACATTTTTGTGCTTAATATGGTTATCTCACCCTTACTGATTTCCAAATTCATTCCATCGTGGTCAGGGAAATTACTTTGTATAATCTCAATTTTTCTGAATTCATAGAGAGTTGTTCTGTGGCCTAGCATGTGGTCTATATTGGAGTATGATCCATGTGCACTTGAGAAGAATGTATATCCTGCTGTACTTAGGTGTAGCATTCTGTATATGTCTATTAGGTCCAGGTCCTCTAATATATTAATCAGAATCTTTCTTTCTTTATTGATGGTATCATGGGCCCTGGGGGGCTGGGGGGAAGGGAACAGTCAAGATCTAATGGGTGTTTAGTGCTCATGGGGAAGGTTTTTAATTACCTTACAGTAATGGACACAGGACATGGTAAATATCATCAAACTTATTAAACTGTATCATCTAAATTCTAAACTATACTGTAAATCATTGACAATGTTTAGTTGCTATATTTTGCTATCTGTATAACAATTATAACAATGCTAACATCCAAAAGAAAAAAAAGGGGGGGTTAATGTGGGGTGGGGAAGGGGGGGTGGTTTGGTATTTGGGAGTCTCCGGCACTCCATGTGTGATTTTGCTGTGACCTAAAATTTCTTTGAAAATTAAATGAAAAATTGGGAGACAATGGGGATTGAGTGGGGGAAGGGGTCACGGCACACTGGACATCCGATAACACAGTGATAAAAGGAAGGAAAGAAAAGAAAAGAGAAAGGAAAAAAAAAGTATATATATATATATTTTAAAAGGCATTTCCTTTGCTTTTTTGCCCATTTTTTGAATGTCCCGATCTGCTAATTACATATTGTTTTGTTTTGTTTTTGTTTTTTTTTCTTCTTCCCCCCCCCCTGAGTTTCCTTATGTTTGTCTCTTGTATGTAAGCTTATCATAGTTGTTTCTTTTTCCTAGTAAGTGTATTTGATTATTTTATGGACTACATGTTCATTGAGGATTTGGATCACAGAAGGGGTACAATTGGTACTGCAGGGGATTATTGTGGGGGGTGTATGGGGGGGTTTCGTGGAGGTTGGTTCATCCGAATATACATGAAAGATATACAAAATCGTTCAAAAGATCGGGGGATGGGGCATGGACATGATGGGTGGATAATCACACAATAAATGAGGGAATCTGAATTCCTAGCCTGGAGAGATCTGCCACAGTCTCCAAGAGAGCAGCAATAGTCCTCTGAGTGTAGGGACAGTGCCTGTCAAAATAGGATGACCCACTGATGTGTTTTTTTTTTTTTATTGATGACTACCCTTGTGAGTCTTTGCTCTTGTAAATGAGACTTAGCCTGCAGTTGTGGGGTGCCTAAGGGTTGCCACCTGAGAGCCTCCTTGTTGCTCAAATGTGGCCTCTCTCTAAGCCAAACTCAGCATATGATTGCATTACCTTCCCCTCAACGTGGGACATGACTCCCGGGGATGAGCTGACCTGGCAACAAGGGATTAATACCAAGTGCCAACTGGCAACACAACTGGAAAAAGACCTTGAATAAAAGGGGGAAAAGGTAAAGACAAATGAGTTCAAGTGGCAAGAGACTTCAAAGAGAGTCGGGAGATCATCCCAGATGTAACTCTTACACACACCTCAGTAGGAGCTCATAGAACATCTAAGTGCCTATCACCCCACACAGAAGGGCTCCTGAGATCTCTGGAGACACCTAGGTCCTATATCAGGGGGGGTAGCCCCAGAGACTGATGCCTTATCAGTGGGCTCTATTTTGGAATCTGTGCTCCTGAGAGTGAATTGGATTCAAATAAGTCCTCCCTGCACATGGTTCATCAGTCCCTTCTATTCAAACCTATATGCGATGCGGAAGTTTTTAGGTATATTTCCAGAGACTGGAGCCTCTGGCCTACCTATGTGCCAGGTGTCCATGGAATCTCGGTGGAGCTGCAACTCCTACCATACAGCTCAATGGACTCATCCAAGTCACCTGGAGAGTAGACAACAATTGACAATGGCCATCCGAAGGAATGGAAAGGACCTGCAGCTGCAGGCAGGATCATCTCACCCACCATATCCATGGGATATAAGGCCTCTCTCACTTGGAGGTGGTGTGGACATCACCATCCCAGTCCCCTCAGGATTGGGGGAAGAACTATGGACTAGAGTGGACTTGATGGTATTCTGTTGTTCAAATATGGTGATTCTAGCAATGCAAGAAATTATAACAATGAGGTGGAGCCAGTGACCACTTGACACTTTTGGGGCAGGGAGGGGACGAGCAGTTGAAATACAGGAGCTTCTTTGGGATTTGGAGGTTGTCCTGAGTGCTGTTGTGGCAACAGATGTAGGCCATTTTAAATCAGCACACACCATTCACAACTCTGTGCGAGAGTGTATGGTCTACGATGTGAACTGTGATCTATGGTTGGTGGCAAGTCCCCAGGATGTGTAAGTCCATTGAGGGTGGTGGGCCACACTTGTGGGAGATGTTTGTGTGGGATGTGGTGGGAGGTGTGGGAGGTGGGTAACATGGGAATCCCAGTGGGTTCAATGTAATATTTTAGGTAATCTAAGCACCTCTTAAAAAAAATATATATATATATATATAACATTTTTGTAAGCAAATGCACATATATGCATATATATTTATATATCATTTTACAAATATTGGTATGTATTGTGAAAATTTTGATTTTTAACCACAATAAAAAATAAATAAATTAAATATATATATATAATACTTTAAAATTTTACTTTATGTATAATTTTTCGGGTACTTAAGTTTTAAAATAAAACAAATGCTAGTAATTGACTGCAGTGATTTCTAGTGAAAAAAAAATGAAAAGGAATTCAATGTGCACTACTCTTTAAAATTTTAGATTTTGGCAGAATTTGTTGTTAAAGCATAGCTCCATTAAATGCAGGTTTTACAATTTTTATAAGTATATTTAAAAATAAAATATATCTTGCCTAAAAAAAAAAAAAGTAAACTATTTTGTCTGTTATTAGGATAGCTACTCCTGTCCTTTTTGGTTATTGTTTGCTTGAAAAATTGTTTTCCAGCCATTCACTTTCAGCCTCCTTGAATCCCTGGGCCGAAGGTGGGTTTCTTGTAGACAGCATATAGATGGATCATATTTCCTTATCCATTCTGCCAATCTGTGTCTCTTGACTGGTGAGTTTAATCCATTAACATTCAGGGTTATTAGTCTCAATGAATCTCTTTCATCAGCCATATTTGCTTTGGGTTTATGTATGACATATATTTTTTTTTATTTCTCTTTTTGTCTTTTTATTTGTTCTTACACTCTCCTCCAACTCTCACTCTCTCCTGTTCTTTCCTTTCAACCTGTAGAACTTCCTTTAGTATTTCTGGAAGTGCAGGTTTCTTATGGGCATATTCTCTTAATTTGTGTTTATTGTGAATATTTTTAACTCTCCATAGAGAGTTCATGGCTGCAATGTTTTTTTCTTTTTTACTTTGACTTTGTCATACCACTGTCTTCTTGCCTCCATGGTTTCATTTGAGAAATCAGTACTTAATCTTATTGGGCTTCACTTGTATGAGATGGTTCTCTTTTCTCTTGCTGCCTTGATTATTTTCTCTTGTCTTGAGCTTTGGACATTTTGATAATTATATGTCTTGGAGTAGACCTGTTGGGATTTATACAGTTTGGGATGTGCTGTGCTTCCTGGACATGTACATCCATCTCTCTCAATAGGGTTGGGAAGTTTTCAGCCATTATTTCCTTCAACACTCCTTCTTTTCCCTTTCCCTTCTCTTCTCCTTCTGGGATCCCTATAATGCATATGTTTGTGTGTTTTTTGTTGTCAGTTAAATCCTTAAGTCCCTACTGGATTTTTTTCTATCTTTTTATCTATCTGTTCTATTATCTGTATGATTTCAGATGTATTGTCTTCCGTATCACTAAGTTTTTCTTCTGTCTGTTCAAATCTGCTATTATGTGAATCCAGCGTCTTTTTGACTTCTTGGATTGTGCCATTCATCACCATCATATCTGTTATCTTTTTGTGTATGTTTACAATTTCTTCAGTACATGCTCCCTCTTTCTTCTTAATATCCTTAATCTCTTCCTTCACTTCATTAAGTTGGTCCATGAAATTTGTTTGGTCAGCTTTGATTAGTTGTTTGATGTTATGTATCTCTTCCTGGTTTTTAGTTTGATAATTGGAATGGTCCATGTCTTCCTGTTTCTCAGTAAGGTTTGTAATTTTTTGCTGTTCTCTTGTTATCATTTTATTTTGATGGATTAATTCAGTTGATTAGCTTCTCTTTCTGCTCTAGAGTTTTATTTAGCTGGTGGTTCTGTGTGTGTGTTAAGTTTTCTCTTTGACACTTTGTACTTTTTGTATTTCCTTGCTTTTTCCTTGTTCCAATTTTATATTGAGCAGCCCACATAAATGTCCAGCTCCCTCCAGATCGATGTCCCCAAGGTTCTTACTCTGCAGCCTCCCAGAAGAGACCACCTGGGCAGAATCCTGTCCCCAAAAAGCCATCTTCTGTGATAGAAATAGTGAGTGCCCACCTAAACCAATATCATCTTACACTGGTCCTCTCATGTAGTCTGAATCTTTAATGACTCACAGATCCACTTGTGGCTAGTGCAGCACTGCACCCCTCACTTTTAACAGATTCAATTGCCTCCTACTAAGCAGTCAGATTATACAATCTGCCAAATAACACTATAACTCCTTATCTTCAAATATTCCTGAATTCATATACATTGGCTTCTCCTTCTCTCCTATTTAAAGAAAAAGCCATGTTACCTGTGGTTGCATTAAATGTCTCCAATTGAATATTATCTCTCCTATTTTTCTTGAGAACTATATTATTGATTATAAATTTAATCTCCTTACCAGAAACCTCTTCCTCTCATCATACTCCATCTCCTCAATATTTAAGCTCATTTTCTTCTCTTCCATCTTGGAACAAAAACCTCTTCTGAAGCAATTATCTTCAAGTTTTTTTATCTGTTCTGCTAACAATCAAACTGAAAATGCACTTACCATATCTTAACACCCACCTAAATCTTTGAATTACACAGATCAGCAATAATTTCCTCATAGTTAAATCTTGCTAATGTCATCAATGATCTTCTTACAGATAAATTCTTATTTGGAAAAAAAAATTGAACCATAAACCAATTTTGATAAATTTCTTTTTCCTTACTTATTCTAGCATCTTAGTCTCCTGAGTGTCTTAAAAACTACTGTAGTCACTTTTTCCCTATTTCCTCTGCAATAACTATGCAAATAACAATATTGGAGCATCTCAAAATTAAATATAAACACTTAAAATATTCTCCATGCCTTTTGCTGATCATACATTTTCATATTTCCCTTCATTTTAACAGATGGAATGACCTCCTCACCATTCTAATTCTTTCTCTCCTCAGACCTTCCTATTCCCTGAGACACAACAATATTGATATTAGGCCAATTAATAATCCCCATAATAATCCTCAAACTGTTCAAGTGAAAGGAATATTCCAAAGTCTCTCACTTTAAATGAAATGCTAGAAATGATTACCCTTAGTGAGAAAGATATGTTTAAAGTTGAGATAGGCCAAACCTAGGCCTCTTGTGAATGTGATCAAAATTGAAGAAAAAAGTGCAGATGTGGATACTGCCACAAGTTACCCACAAGATCTAGCTAAGATTTTTTATGATGATGGATATTTTTAGCAAAAAAAATTTTCAGTGTAGATGAATGAGTCTTCTATTGGAAGAATTCCCATCTAGGACTTTCATAGTAAGAGAGGAAATGTCAATTCCTAGCTTCAACCCTCAAAAAACAGTCTAATGCAACTGGTGATTTTAAGTTGAAGCCAATTCTCATTCACTATTCTGAAAACCCTAAGTCCCATAAGGAATTATGCTAATTCTACTCTACTTCTGCTCTAATGATAGTTGTGACAGCACATCTTTTTACCACATGGTTTACTGAATACAGGCATACTTCAGATTTATTGTGGGTTCAGTTCAATACTACTGCAATAAAGCAAATATTCCAGTAAATTAAGTCACATGAATTTTTTTTTGTTTTCCCAGTATATATGAAAGCTATATTTACAGTATATTATATTCTATTAAGTGTGCAATAGCATTATGTCCCAAAACAACAATGTAAACATCTTATTAAAATTTGACACAGTGACACATACGAACACATGTTTTTGGAAAAATGATGCCAATAGACTTGCTTGACACAGGGTTTACACAAACTTCAATTTATAGAAAATGCAATATCTTTGATGCTCAATTAAATGAGATATTCCTTTATTTTAAGACCACTGTTGATTCCCTTGGCCAGAAAAATATTCCTTTCAAAATATTTTTTCTCTTTGACAATGTACCTGTTAACCCATGAGCTCTGGAGAAGTAAGATGACATGAGTGATCTTTTCATGTTTTCTTACACAACAGTCATCCTGTAATCCAAGGATCAAGGGGGTAATAATGACTTTCAAGTCTTATTATTTAAGAAATAATTACATCAGTCTATAGCTGCCATATAATGATTCCTCTGATGAATATTGGCAAAATTCATACAAAACCTTCTGGAATGGATTCACCATTCAAGATTCCAGTAAGAATATTCATGGGAGGAAGTTAAAATATCAACATTAACAGAGGTTTGATAAAGATGATTCAAATCTTCATGGATGACTTTCAGGGGTTCAAGATGTTTGCAGAGGGAGTAACTGCAAATATGGTCAAAATAGCAAGAGAACTAGGGTTAGAAGTGGTGCCTAAGGATATGAATGGTTTGCTACAATCTCATGATCACATTTGAATGGAAGAGGAGTAGCTTATTATGGATAAGCAAAGAAAATTGTTTCTTGAGATGAAATCTAATACTGTTGGCAATGCTGTGAAAATTGTTAAAATGACAATGAAGTGTTTAGAATATTACATCAATTTAGTTGATAAAGCAGTGGAAGGGTATGAAAGGAGTGAGACAAATTTTGAAAGAGGTTCTACTTTGGATAAAATACTATCAAACAGCATCATAAATCCTACTGAGAAATATTTCATGAAAGGAAGAGTCAATCAATGGGGCAAATTTACTCATATATTATTTCAGAAATTGGCACAGCCACCCCAAACTTCAGCACCCTTATCAGTCAATAGCCATTAAGGTGGAGGCAAGACTATCCACCAGCAAAAAGTCTACACCTCACTGAAGGATCAAATGATGGTTAGCATTTTATAGCAATAAAATATTTTTAATTAAGTTATGTACATTTTTAAAAGAAATAATGTTATTGCACACTAAAGGAGTGGGAGAGGGTGGGGCATATGGGAATCCCCTATTTTTTTTATGTAAAATTTATGTAATCTAAAGTTCCCTTAAAAATAAAGAAAAACTACAAGGAAATATCATCTCACAGCATACAGAATGACTGTTATTTATCGAACAGAAAACTTTAAATGCTGGAGAGGATGTGGAAGAATAGGAATGCCCCTTCAATGTTGTTGATACTGTAAAATTGTAACATCCACTGTAGAAGATGACTTGGCAATTTTTCTGGAAAGTAAATAAAAACTAAATAAGATCCAGTATTCCCATTTCTAGGAATCTATTCAAAAGAACTAACTGAAAGCAAGTGCATGAACAGATATTAGCACACTGATGTTCATAGTGGCATTATTCACAATTGCTAAAAGAGGGAAACATCTTAAGTGTCCATCAACTGATTAATGGATAAACAAGATGTAGTATATGCATATGATTAAATATTAATCAGGTTAAGAACAAGTCAATTGGGGAAGCACATGAGAACATGGAAGAGCCTTGAAGATATTATGTTGAGTGAAATAAGCCAGACACAAAAGGATGAATATTGTGTGGTCTCACTGATATGAACTAAATGCAATAAGTAGACTCATGGAACTGGACCACAAACTGTAGGTTAGTGGGAAATGGAATGTGTGATAAGGTGGAGAAGATTCTGGATGTATCTATAATATTTAATAAGGAATGGAAGTGGGACTCATTCACTTCCAGATTCTACATTTGTGGCTGGAGATAATAGAGGGGAGTAGATGTCCAAATTTCACTTTAAACAACAAAGCAATGATTCTCTGGGTACAGTGCCTGCCACAAAACCCTCAGTCCCATAATAAACTTCAGAAAAGTGGAGCTAATCCTTTTTATTAACACATGGGGAAATGAGGCTCTGAGAGAAAGGGCTGTATGGATGTCCACACAGAAAGTTAGCAATTTGATCTGTGTCCTCTCATGCTTGTACATAGCCTAAACTCAGATTCAAGGTAAAATTTGAGAACCAGTCCCCTTTCTCCACCTCAAGGGAATTTAGGTACTAGTTTCTGCTGGAAAAATAATATGGGGAACTTGAGAACATGGGGTAAGATATTCCATCCATTCTTGTTTACACTAAACCATACCCAGGGGTAGGAGAAAATATTACTGGCACAAATCCCTGATTTTAGAGATGTTCCTACTGAGACTTCTGTGGCCATAGAAATATTTCCCAGTCTGGCACTTAGACTCCCCAAAACTAATGGAAAGTATTTGTCTCCAATGCTATGAGATTCCCACTGATGTGATGTGAAGATGTGTACAAGAACTATCACAGAATATTTTTCATAATGGGTTCAAAGTTAAAATCTAAATTTTCATGAAAAGACAAATGGATAGGCAATCAGTGGTATGTCTAAAAGTTGAATACCAGTCAGAAATGAGTAAACTACCAAAAGAAACAAAATCCTTATGTTGAGTGAAAAAGCTTTACCCAAAGGAGTACATATGTTATGATTCTGTAAATATGAAGTTCCAGAACAGACATAATTCATCTATTGCTGTGAACTATTAGAAAGTGTCATTTTTTGTCTAGAGGTGGACATTTACTGGGATGGGACATAAGGGAACTTTGCAGAGTGAAGATTAATGGGTTAATATTTAATAACTTGATAGGGGATTGGCTTACATAGATGTATGCATCTGTTAAAACTCAGTTAAAATGTGTGAATTCCCTTGTATGTAAATTTTAACTAATGTGAAGAAAGTATAATAGTGTTACACACAAGTTGAATGAATTTTGAAATACTAAGGAAAATATTACTGATGTCTCTAACTTTCTTTTTTTTTTTCATAAACAAGCATGAGTTTATTTTATAATCATATATATTTATATCCTTATATGGAAAATGGAGGCTCTTCATTCCACTTTCAAACTAACCAACATGTATGTACATTAAATGTTTTGCAATAATAATAATTTTTAGTTTCTGGGATTTTCTCCCTAAAATACAAATCTGACAGTTTACTAATATTTTCTGAGATTGTGGCCATAAAAGGAGTTATTTCTAATGACAATAAATAACAATAACCATAAATTAATAACAATAAAATTTGTACAGAGTTTTATTATTCTTTTTTCTCCCACAACCATGATTTCCAAATTTAAAATGTTTCATAACTAATATTTTTATTTTTTTAAAAAATCTTTAGATTACATAAATGTTACATAAAAAATATACGGCTCTCCCATGTACACCACCCTCTCCCCCTCCACCACTTTTCTCTATTAACAGCATCTTTCATTAGTGTGGTACATTAGCTACAATTAATGAATACATACTGAAGCATTGTTACTAATCATGGTCTATAATTTACATTGTGGTTTACACTTTGCACAACACAATTTTATAGGTTTTGACAAAACAAATAATGCCTATATCTGTTATCACAATGTCATGCAGGACAATTCCAATGTCACCAAAATGCCCCAAGTTATACCTATTCTTCCTTCTCCCTCCTCTCAGAATCTCTGGTGGCCACTGTATTTATATCAGTGATAAAAAATTCTTCCATGTCTAGATTAATAATATCTATTTAGTCCATAGTTGTATCCCCCCTGTTGTTCATTACTCAAACTTGAGGATGTGGGGATGTTGATGCCCACTCTGTTTCTGATTGAGAGGGGACTTAGATCCCATAGGTCAAATGGATGGAACTGTCTTGCTCACAGTTGTGGTTAATCTGTTTTTTTGTGATAGGCATTGTCCACCATCATCCTTTGTTAGTTGTCCTGGGTGAGCCCAATTCAGTGTAGAGTAAGTGTTGCACCTCTGCTGAGATTTAGGGCTCAATTGGAATATGAACAGACCAAAAAATTTAAGTCTCTGGGACATTTATTTATTGCTTATAGTGCTAAATACAGACTCAAATAAAAGGTGCAGAAAAGCCTTTTAGGGAAATTATAAGCCTAACTCTGTTATATTGGGGAGCATATATTCCAAAGTAAGGTCCACTGACAAGATGTTGAATTCCTGTGATTATCTGCCCTGCCTATAATGTCTAGATGTCTGTAGAGCCCTCAGGACACCCATTGTTTGAGGATCTGTTTACTTTGGCCTTCAATGAAATCCTGCTGAGACATACATAAGAATAATTTCTGGAATGACCTCCTGACTCACTTTGAAATTGCTTAGACATAAAAACTCATTTGTATTTAATATTTCCCCCTTTTGGTCAAGGTCTTTTTCCAAATCCATTGTTAGTCAACACTGGGTAATGATCCTTCAGTGCTAGGGAGGCTCATCCCCAGGAGACATGTCCTACACCAGGGGGAAGGTAGTGCATTTATATGTTGAGTTTGGATGAGAAAGGCCACATTTGAGCAATAAGGAGTCTTTCAGTAGGTATCTCTTAAGCAATATATAATACTAGAGGTAGGAAAGGCTTAACTCTTATCATAAAAACAATGGAGGAAGGGCAGAAAGTTATTTGAGGGAGCTGCTTTAGGGACCTGCAGACCAAGAGAGTGCTGCACATCATCCAGTAGGGAAAGGGACACACTGACAAAGAGATGAAATGATTCAGCAAGTTACTAGCCCTAGCTTCTAGCTTTCTTTTAAATGGCTAAAAAATAAATACATGGGTTGCAGTATGTGATAAAATTTAAATTTAAACATAACTTTAATGTTTCCACCCCTATCCCATCAGGTTTCAGTTTGATATACCAATGGTAGAGAAGGTAGATGTGTTTGGGGACCAGGAGACATGAGTTTGTGACTTAAGACCAGGTAAGGCTGTGACCAGAACAACCTCTCCAGCAGGATCAGTGCTGAGAAGTCAGGGAAGGAGATGCCAGCAGAAGGAACAAGGCTATGGAACATCCTCTGGATCCCAGACTCCTTGGTTCATATCAGGTACTTGGCCTGGGCTTTTTATCATTATCTCTGTCTACAGAACTGACCAATCCATGACTGAGCTCTCAGTGCATCACAATGGGATATCTATGATGTCCTTTTGGCCCACCTGTATGACCACTCTGCTTGACTCACTCCACAGGGACCCAGATTCCTCCCCTTCTCCACCCCTGTCCAGTCAGATGTCCATACTTTATCAGTGAATTTGTTGGGGATCAAGAGGGTGAAACATTCAGGATCATACTATCAGCTAGAAGCAGAGAAGGCCTGGAACTCAGTGTCCCTAGGTCAGGGGGCAAAGAGAAGCTGGGTTTGCAGAGGCCCTACTGGGGTGATTATTCACAGGAAGTTTGTGGGCCCAAAATCACTGCTTTAGCACACACATTTCAGAAGCCATTCCCTGTGCAGTATTTGGGGATTTCCATGGTTAGAGTAAACAACCTTCAACAAACCTCTTTTTACATATTATCCATAAGGATGACAAATGTTTCTTCCTCTTTTTCCTATTTAGTCCCCAAATGAAGTGGGTATTTTTCTGCTTTTGACCATTATTTTGACACCAACTAACATTTTTTAAAACATTTTTAAAATTGAACATTAACATTCATACATGAACATAAGTATATAATATAAGTTGTGAACTTACAAAACAAGCATGCATATCATCATACAGGGCTCCCATACATTACTCCCACCACCACCAAATTGCAATGTATGAAAAATTGTTAAAACTATGAAAAAGCATCATCAAAACATTACTACTAACAATAACCAATATCTTTCATTTGTCATTGTCCTCACAACCCACCCAGTTAATGACACCCTGTATTAGTACAATAAACTTGTTATAGTTCATGAGAGAATGTTCTTATATTTGTTCTGTTAACCACAGTTCATCTTCCATCACAGGATTCATTGTGTTATACAGTCCTATGTTTTGTACAATCCATTCAAAGTGTATACTCAGTGGCTCTCATATTCATCACAGTATTGTTCTGTCATCACCTCAGTCAATTTTAGAATATTTTCATTATTCCAAAAGGAAAAATCCCATACTCCTTGTATCATGTATTTATTTTTCAAATTTAAGATGATGCTTATTCCCAGAAAAATAGGGGGTGATTATTTTTCTGTGTTTCTCACAGAAATTTCACCAGGTGTTCAGTGTAAAAAAAAGTTGTCATCAAGCTGAGTTGGATCTGCATTCCCTGAGTTTTGTTTCCTTTGTTACTGGTCATCATTATCTTTGCCTGGTATATGTCTTTATCTATGCCCCTTTATCACATACATAAAGAAAAGGAAGATGGAGCCTGAATCAGAGGCTTCTGTGAGGAAAGTGCAGGAACAAAGTCAAGATCACAGAATAATACCTGTGCTGTTACCACTTTTAGCCCAATTTTTAAAACAATTTTAGCTGGCCTATTGTTTTACAACTCCAAGTTTGTGGTAGTTTGTAACAGCAGCCCTAATGATAAAAACCATCATTGTATAAGTCTGCCAAAGTGGTGAGATGCAAAGTATTAGAAATCTGTTGGCTTTTATAAAGGGTATTTATTTGGGATAAAAGCTTACAATACCAAGGCAATTGAAAGTCTAACTCAAGGCAACATTAGAGGTGATTTCTTACCAAAGTCAGGTGCCATGTGTTCAAGCAAGTTGATAGTTGATTATTGCCTGGTCTCTACTCTGCTCTGGGCTTCTTCATCTTCTTTTCCTTTGTAGATCCAGTCTTTTGAGACTTCATACTTAAGTGATCCTGTATTTCACTTTCTCCTGGTGTAGGACTTGTTTCTTTCTGGGCCTTCTATATCAGTCTCAGATGTTCTGCTCTCTTCACAGTGTCAGCTATAATCTGTCAGGTGAATAGCTCATCTTTCCCTGGCACCTCAGATATTTAAGTCTTCTCCTTTCTGTCACACAGCAAGATGAAAAATGACAGGGATCTCTCGCTCTGGATGTCCATATATAGCAGACCTAGAAAGGGGATGAAGAGTTAAACTGAGTCATTTCTTAACTGACAAAGTCAAATAAAAGAGGCCTATAAGCAATCATAACAGATAATCTAATCAAAGACACCTCAACTGAATTTAATATAATCACACCCAGAGGAATTGATTAGTTTACAACCATAATAGGTCTCCTTTTGGGATTCATAAAACTGCCACAGTCATATATTGCAGAGTGGTCTTGTAGAGCCTGTTGGACCCATACTTAGAGTTTGAAGGGACAAAACATTTCTCTGTAAGGCCTTGGACCTTATCTCTCCAGACTTGAATTGCAACTATGAACTGTAAGATATCATCACAGTTTAGCATACTTTAACTTGGCCGACCCCGAGGAAGATAAAAAGGAAAATGCCTGCCTCCTTGTCTATGATTCTCAAATAGTTTCCTGTTGTTTTCTGGGTTAGGAGAAGTGAAGGACTGTTGAGGTTCTTCAATACTCTGCAGTTCTAAACTTATATCCAAGTGATAGTGTAGTAGAAAAAGATTTGATAGAAATCTGAGGTTCCCTCACTAGCTCTAATGTTATAGGAGTTTCTACCTTTAATAATATCTGTTTTTTAATGTAATGATTAAAATCTAGTAGTGTATTTTGGGACAAAGGCAAGAGATTTCATTTCTTGTAGGCAATTGGGCTCCTGGTGCCCAAGAAACTATCAGAGCACAGCTAGAGACTCTTCTGGGAATCTGCACTAAATTTCCTTGATCACCTCCCATTCAAGCTCAGAAACTTCCTGGGGAATATCAAATCCAGTACATTAACCAAGTGTTTCCAGATCTCTGCAGGTAAATAATCTGCATGAAATGGCTTCAGGTTGGGATAGGTGGATGCATCTACATCAGAAGCTGTGTTACTGTTCTAGGACAAATGGACACTTTCCTCTCCATGTGCATTCACCTCCTATTGAGGGGGAGGACAGTTCTCATTCTCTTCTGCAAAACTGGGTGTACAGAAGGGCTTCCAAACTGAACAAGCTCATAGAGACTGTATAGATGCTGAAAAATTTCAGGAAAGCAAAGCTGTTGGAATTTCAGGAAAAAGGCTATGGTAGCAATTTATTTGGGGGATTTCCTTCCCAATAAAGCCTGTGTTGATTCATGGTATTTAAATTTCAACACACACTCATAAATCACAAAAGCATATCAATCATCTGTTTTAAAACAATAAAATATACAGTGCACAAAAAAGAATACAAGACAATCAGAGATATAGGAAATCATGACCCATCAAAAGGAAAAGGATAAAAACTCCAAAAACATAAATGAAAAAAACAAGAATCTGGGTGAATCAAATGAAGCCTTTTTAAAAAATGGTCAAGATGAAGGAAAATACAGACAAAGAACTCAAACATATCAGGAAAACAGTTAATGAGCAGAATGAGAATTTTAGTAAATATTGTTAGTGACATTTTGTCACTTTGGCCATATATTGATTATAAATGTGTGGCTAAATCCAGGTTATATCCAAGAGCAGTGAATTACATAAGGATATGTAATCCAAGGAGGAGCTTCTTGAAAGATATCACATGTTCTCTTCCT
Source organism: Tolypeutes matacus (assembly GCA_026826555.1). Taxonomy (NCBI): domain Eukaryota; kingdom Metazoa; phylum Chordata; class Mammalia; order Cingulata; family Chlamyphoridae; genus Tolypeutes; species Tolypeutes matacus. Next base: position 2,837,149 of record JAKSZT010054586.1, read on the forward strand.
TACTTGTGGTAACCCTTCCATTTTTTTCCAGGAGAGAGCACGAATGCAGTCCCGCACTACCACAAATTATGCAGCTGAGTTTCTCACATATGGGTAAATCTCAGGGGTCAGCACATCCAGAGTGCAAAGGATAATCCTCACCTTGGGAAAACCAACTTCATGATCATGGTACATCCCTTGCCAGGTAAGTATAAACCCTTCCATTTTAAGTCCATGCATTATATACAGGTGACCTCTGGACTTTTATAGATTTTTTTTAGTATACACCTGATAAAGTCACCTGGAAGGAGGTGCTAGAATGTACCCATGGTTCAGCTGTGGAGACTCGGGAAACCCAAGGCACAATTACTTGACCAGGTTCACAGAAAATGTACAAGTAGTGCTGGGTCTTAATCCACTTCTTTCTCAATCATGGGGTCCTAAATTTCCCAGGCCTTCCTGTGAGACTGTTGGGAAGAATGTGTTTGTGTAAATATAGACTCAAGTAGATGACATGGGAAAGGAGGATGAAGATTCAGCAGCCCAAGGGGACTTAGGACATGTTTTGTCTAAAGAAAAGGCACAGGAGATACAGCACAACAGAATTTGGGACCTTGGTAGCTAGGAACCCACATTATACAGATAAACCTCATGAGGTTACTGTGAACATTTAGGGATAAAACATTGTGTTTTGAGCATCAGACTCACAAATCTTCTTGGAAAGTTCTCCCATGGTTCCAGACTTTGGGATAAGGATTGCTAGGTTTTCTATGTTTTTAATGTTTATTATTTTCCTCTCTTCAATAAAGAGATGCTCTGACTTCCACCTCACTGACCTTGTGGCCACAGGGATACTTATTTTCCCATTTGTAAAGGAGGTTTGGGATTCCATTTATGAGATCAATGTCCTTGGAGTAGCTAGAAAAGGGTTACAGGATGGTGGCTGTTTTATTCCAGGCCCCCTCAGTCTCCTGCAAGTGGCAAGTATTATTGATTACTGGGGTTTGAGAGACAAGTGACAGAATTTACTGGTATGGAGGACTTGAGGGGAAGGTCAAATAACTTTCTGTATAAAAGGGAAAAAACTTTATCAATTGGTAAGGGGTAATATGTATTTGTTGTTAATCACAAACATTAGACCTAAATATTACATTAAATTCCCATTTTTGTTATACCCTGGAAGTTGTGTTTTTTTAATTTCCTGCCTCAATTTAAATGAGATGCACTCTGTCTCAGTAGTCTTTGAAATAAGAAATCTTACAGGGTCACTAGTATATTTTATGTGGAAGAAATTTGAAAGGTCAAACTACCTTATCTGGCTTACTAAAGTAAACATGTAAGTCATCCTTTCACAGAGTAGACATGCACTTCAGGATAATTCAACTGGGAAAAGACCTGAGACATCCCATCAGCTCTCCTATGACTTAGGGTTGAAGGTATTTTCACAGGACATTGCAACAACCTCTAAAATGTGGGTGTCTTTATTATATTTACAAGGACCCATTCCTGACCTAGCACAGTTGCTTCCTTTCCCCAAATTTAGACAGAGAGGAAATAATTTCTGCATCTCATGCTGAGGTTCCTTTTGACTACCAATTAGGTACTTGTAGTTTTCCAGGTGAAACTATGGAATTGCATAAGCACTAAGGTTATAAAAACTTCAATACTGGCCAAGTTGGAGACTGAAGTTGTGTGATTCTGAAGTCCACTCACTTGAATGATCACTTTACAGATTCAGTCATGATTCTACCAATGTATCCTGAGAGATTATCTGGTAACTGAGCCAATATTAAGTGTTTAGATCATCATACTTTGGGTACACCTATAAAGGTGAGAGCCAGATCAATTGTGAATTGATTCTGAGTTGTCAATTGTGGGTGCTGTGCTTCTTAGTTATTCTCCTCTTTCCTGATGGCTCCAAATGTCACCCACACACTCAGCAAGGCTCAACTCTGTCAGGTTGGCCTTTTTAGGACAGCCAACACATTGAGCATGAACCCTGGCTCAAAAAACCCAGGCCCTTTTTGACATGTCACAGCTGTCCTGGGATGTGTTTTGTTAATTGAAGCACAGGTATGGCTGTGTTTTTCTTTCAAAGACAAATGCCAGATTGCAAGGCTAGTCCAGGGCCTGGAAGAATGTACTGGCATCCAAGAAATTTCATCCACATGACCAGGAAGTTCCTGAGAACAGAGAAAGTTTGTGGAAAGAATTTATAGTCTGGTTGATGTACTATAAGAAAATTATTATTATTAAGAATTGTGAATTCTTTAGCTTTCTTATCAATAGTCTCTGCTGTTTCAGTGTAGAAATGTGAATGATTAACTTGTCCTTTGGAATGTTGTAATGCTGCTATGCAGGCAACACTGCAACCTATTAAATAAAAACAAATGTTTAGAAGGAGCAAGTCACCAGACGTAGTAGTTGCACGTATCCCCTGTAAAGTTAACATCAAGTTAAAGCTGATGTGTACTGAAACCTTTATGTTCCTGTTTAGTGTACCAAAATAGAATAGAACAAATAGACCTCAAGACATGTGTCTCTCCTGTAGAAGGATGACCACTCTCCCATTGGATGGATTTGGTTACTTTCATTTAGGTCATTCCTCATGAGTTGCAAGACTCATTGGAGTTTTGAGGTTTAGAGCCACTTAAAAGAGGATAATCCCCACGCTTCTACTTGAAGTCTCACCCAGGAGAGAAAGCTCTGCCTGGGACCATTTTTCCTTTTGGGACTCTGGCTGGATGTCAAAAGGCACTTCCAAGACTCATGAGAGACCAGATGTTGCTTTTCCCTGATTTGGTGAGTTGTTGTATATATTTTCATTCTTTCCTATGTCTTGAATTGGTCATTTTCTTTAATGATTGTTCAATTGTTTTAATCATTTGATATGACCACAAACTCATTTGATTAAATAAAGTTGCCTTTGCATAGCATTTAGGGTTTATGCCTCTCCCTTAGCAAAACACTAGTGCATGATATTATGGTAGAGGATGGATATATTATTGCATCTTAGGGTTACCATTGGCTGAGATGGCAGTGAGTCACCCAGCAGATACCCATATTTATGGGGATACTTCATCTAACTTAGTCTTTGACAGAATTCTCCCTTTACTCCTGAGACTACTTGACCAAATAAGAAATCACAGATGTCCAAGGCAGTTATGTGCTGGCCTGTGGCTCCACCTGTTCCTGCAGAGTTCAAGGTCCCCTGTTTAGGCTCTGCCAAGTGGTACACCAGGATCCCAGCTGAACCGGATTCCTGATGAGAAGGGTTTATCTGGGTTCATGGAAAAAAGCAGAGGCCTGGGAAGTGACTATTGGACCACAAGAAAGGAAACAGCTGGAACCACGTCCCCTAGAGCTCCGACATCTGCTGGTCTGAGGTCTCTATCTAAGGGCAGTGGACAATGTAGTCATTTAAGTCTTGCTTCTTCAAAAGATTCAGTGATTTTTCTTAAAGAATTCCATTCTTATAGCACACTTTTTTATTAGTTCTGGACTAATTAGTCAGTGAAGGCATGGATGAACTTACAAGGCTTTTTAAACCACCCTTCCTAACTGTTTAAAAATGCACATATATCCATGAACAGACATGAGGCCTGGAGGCCCTTTCTGCCTGTCCATTTTTAATGATGGCTTCTGTGTCTCCCTGTCACATGTTCTTGTTCCCCATCCTGAAAGACTCACTTGTTCCCTGAAGAGTTGCATGATCTGCACTTGTGTCAAATCAACCTGAAAGTTGTAGACTCCCTAGAGGAGGGCCAGCTACTTCTCAGCTTCTGTGCTCATTGAGGACCTGACCAGCATGGCATAGTTCTGGAAGGGTTTGGAACATCCCAATTAGGCTGAGTGAATCCTTGGATGCTCTCTTTATTCATGTGGGCCTTTCTATGGAGGACAAAAGCAAAGGAGGGAACAAATCTTTATACTTATCTAAAAAGTCACAAAACCATTTTTATATTTTAATGAGACATACCTTGAAACTCTGTTAAAAATATCTTCTCGGGTACTCACGTATGTTTCTCCAGGATAGGCCATATGTTGCATCATAAATCAGATCTCGATAAATTCAAAAAGAATGAAGCTATACAAAGCAATTTTCTGATCATAATGAAATGAAGCTGGAAATAAGTAATAGAAAATGGGAAAATTAAAAAATATATATGGAGATTAAAATCAACACAAATTATAAGTGGCTCAAAGATAGAATTGCAAGAGAAATCAGTAAATATCTCAAAATAAATGGAAACAATAACATAACATATCAAAACAAATGGAATACAGTGAAGGCAGTCCTGAAATTTATAGCCCTTAATGCTTATGTTAAAAAAGAAGAAAAAGGAACTTCCAAGAAGATGACATCTGAATAGGTAAGCAAAGCTCACCTCTCTCACAAAAACAACAAAGGAATAGCAAAAAGCTGTTCAAGGGACCTGCTTTAGGACTCTGCAGGCCAGGAGAGTGTTGCATAACCCACAAGAGGGTGAGGGGCAGATAGGTGAAGAAGGCAAAATGAAAACTTTGAGTGAGTTACTAACCCCCTGGGCCTGGGATTGGCACCCAACCCCCACTCTCATGGCAATCAGCCTGGAAAAAAACTGTGGCATACTGCAGCCAACAAAGAGGAGAACAGAGGTCTTCCTCCCTGTGAAGAGGTAAAGTGTGTCAGAGGTCTGTCAGAGAATGGTTTCCATTCAGCTAATTTGACCAGAAGCACCCACTTTGATTCTTGACTCTGACCAGAAAAGTATCATCTGAAATTGGATGTTGAAAGAGTCACCTCATTGGAAATATTTGCTGATGAGCACCATCTGCCAGCTGGCCAGTAAACTGCAAGGAAAGAAAAACTGCTTTTTTTTAGGTGTCTCTTGTACAAAATTCCTGAGGAATGATCTGCACTGCAGTTGTGAGTTCCTGTATCTATTTTGATAACATTAGCTGGGCAAGTTTAAAGACTTAGAATAAGTTGAACTAAAAATCAAAAATAGCTTTGAAACAAAACCACTAGGCAAGAGAGAGAAATAGAATATCAGAGTACATTCACTAACATATTCAGATGCCTAGATATCAGCAAAAATTGCAAGTCAACATAAGAAACAGGAAGATATGGTTCAACTAAAGGAACAACCCAAAAATCCTGATGAGATCCAGGATTAAAGATGACTAATCAATGATAATCACACAAATACACTAAATCAATTCAAAGAGTTGAAGGAAAATATGACTAAAGAAATAAAGGATATTAAGAAGACACTTGGTGAACATAAAGAACAACATGAAAGCCTGCAATAAAAGTCACACTACTTATGGGATGAAAGACACAATGGGTGAGATTAAAAATAATCAAGTGTTATAAGAACTACTTCATTTTAAATTAGAATTTATTGTGTTATAATTCTAGAGGCCATAAGTCCAAATTGGTTTGGTGTGAGATGAATATTTTAGTCAACAGGAAAACACTCCATGTGGAGACTATAATGGAAAATCTATTTTCGTGTCTATTCCAGCCTGTAAACTTCATTCTTTAGCATTTTTCAGCTTCTGGTAGCTTTCAGCATTCCTTGGCTCTTGGTCCTTTCCACCATATTGAAGGCCTACAGTATCTACTCTTACTAGGGATATTCCCAGAATCCTAGGTCATGATTGAATCTCACACATTTTATTTTCTTGTTTATTTTTCTTTCATTTCTGCTAGGGCATAAGACCAATGAATGTGGGAAGCTTTTATATTTTATCAAATAATCCCCAGAAAATTCTGGTTCTGGGGCATTTGAAAGCCTTAATGAATATGTGATATTGAAATAAATAATCTGAAGAGGATCCAGTACCTATTGTACAGTTTTTGTCATCAACCTAGCCCATCCTCATGCAAGTATACTTTCAAGATGGGCCTACTTCTTGTTGCACTGTTTTTCCTCTGAGGCATTTAAATATTATTACCATTTATTCTGAACAAAGAGTGAGTATTTGGAGGGAAAATAAGCCAAATGAATCAACAAATATTATTAATAATTGAATGAATTAATGAATGATCGTATGTATACCTTATCAATTCTAATGCATTTTGAGGGTGAGAACTACTTCATATCTGTAGTGGTGTTCCACCTCCTTTTGCCCTGAGATTTCTCTGCATTTTTTTTGCCACAAATCACTTGGCAACTAATTTTAATTGTTGTAAATATCACATTTCCTCACTAAGAATTGAACAAAGTTTTCATTCCCAGATACCAATACTATTCCAAGTCTGGCAACATTATTTTCCTTCTCATATTTACATTAATTTACATCCTATATTACTTAAAACAGCCATAATGACATTTAAATGTGAAAATTTATGCATCACCAGACATTATTAATGTATTAATTTTTTCATGTTCCATTAATTAATGCTATGCACATACATATTAAGCATATATAATAGTTACATCATTTTGTATTGTCTGTCATTTAGTTAGCATTCAATGTTATTTTTAGATTCACCCCAGTCATTAAAATTTAGTTTAGTGTTGCATAAAAATAGAATCTGAATCATATTAGACAAATTACAGCAACAGCTCTTACTTAACATAATTTTGCAAGTATTGATTTGGAGAAAAGTTTCATTTTCTTCCTACTAATTGTTATAAAATTTTGCATGCAACATGACCAGATCTCTTCACAATCTTACATTATTATCTGAATTATTTTTCAATAAAAAGTAATTAGGCAATATTCTGAATAGCATCATACGACAGCATGTTTTGTTAATGGTTTTTCCCCTTTCTGATATTTCTGATATGAACACTAGCTGAATATTTATTCACTTTGATTTATGGTTGTCTTTTCTTCCATATGAAAATGTTCATGCTGATGAAATTTGAAATCAGTAAAGACTTCCCTCCATTCATTATAATGAGATATAAATAAAGTATTTTTTCATACTTGTTTCATTGAATATTTACTTCAGCAAGAATTATCTGCTGTTCTTCTAAAGTCTCCTGCTCTTGTTAAAGATTTTTCAGTCTGATTTTCTCTTGTAGGAGTTATTACTAAGCTGTGTTTTTCTTTTGTGCACTTAGGCTGAAGCTCAGGATAAATGTCCTCCAGGTCAACATAGACATAGATTTCTTCCAAGTGTAATTCATTCATGCCTAAATTAAAAATAAAGGCATTTATCAAAGAGTACAATGGCATAGAATTATACTCCTGTGTGGGTTTTCTCATTTGTTTAAACAATAGTCTATGGATAAAGTCTATTCTGTATTCATATTGTGAGTTCTCTCATGTTTTCTAAGGTTAGAAATCTGAAGGAAGGCTCTACCACATAGATGGCATCCAAAAGGTTTCTCTCCAGTGTGAACCATCTCATGTTGTCTGAGGGTAAAATGTTGACTAAAGGATTTCCCACGTAGTCAGTATTCATAAGGTTTTTCTCCTGTATGAGTGTTTGCATGTTGCTTAATCTCAGATTTATTGGAGACTTTCTCGCATATATGACATTTGCTTGGTGTAGCAGTTTGGCAGTATGATATAGTTATGAATTCCAAAAATAGATATTGGATTATGTTTGTCAACTGATCTGTTCATCTGGCCATGATTAAATTATGACATGGGCCACATCAGTAGGGCATTGAGCCCCAACACTTGGTGGGTGGGGCATCAATGTTAAAGACATGGCAAAGGACAGAGTTGGAGTTTTTGAGTTGGAGTTCTGATACAGAGTCTTGATCTGGAGCCCTGGGAAGTAGGCATACAGAGGAGCTTGGTTGTGAAGAAGGAGAGAAGACCCCAGGAAAAGAGATGAGCCATTTGCCTGACATTTCACAGTTGGCCTTGTGAAGAGAGGCAATGGCTAGAGAGCCCCATGGTCTACAGCTGACCTTGATGAGGAAACAGAGGAGCTGAGCCCAGGGAGAAATGGAGCCCCTGGAAGAGAGGAACCCAAAAGCCTGGACCTTGGCAAACATCAGCAGTTGTCTTGCTCCAACACGTGACAATAGACTTTGAGAAGGAAGAAACTTATGGTTTATGGCCTGGTAACTCTAAGCTTCTACCCCAAATAAATACCCTTTATACAGACCAACAGATTATTGGTATTTTGTACCAGTACCCCTTTGGCTGACTAATACACATGGCTTATCTCCAGTGTAATTTTCTCATGTTTTCTAAGATTAGAACTCTGACTGAAGGTTTTCCCACAAAGATGACCTTCAGAAGGCTTCCCTCCAGTGTGAGTGTTCTCATGTTGTTTGAGCACAGAAGATTTACTGAAGGCTATCCTACATGTATGATAATTGTATGGTTTCTCTCCAATGTGCATGTCCTCATGTTATCTAAGGGAAGAAACTTGTTTAAGTACTTTTGCACATACATGACATTTGTATCATTTCTCTACAGTGTGAGTTTTCTAATGTTGTCTAAGGGAAGACCTTTCTCTAAAGACTTTACCACATGCTCAGAATTTGTGTGGATTATCTCCAGTGTGAATTTTCTCATGTTATCTAATGTACGATTTCCTGAAAATTTTCCCACATATTTGACATCTGTATTTTTTCCTTCAGTGTGAGTTCTCACATGTGGTCTAAGTTCAGAACTTTTTCTGAAGGCTTTCCCACATTGATGAGACTTATATGATTTGTTTCTAGTGTGGATTTGATTATACTAATTAAAGGTTAACTGGTCGCTGGGGACTTCTTGAAATTATTCTCTGATATAGGGTTTCTTTCTCAAATGAGATAACACATATTGAATTATTGTGGGGCTATGAATGAAATCTTATTCCAATTCATTAAATTCTAGTAGATCCTCCAGAGTGTGAAAACTTCTCTGTTGGAACATGGTGTGTTATTTTCTTGAACAGATTCTAATTTTTGTGTCAGCTCATCTTCATAGCTATTTAATTACTTTGGAAGACTTTGTTGTATTTCAAAGACCAATGATATGGCTATGATTTTTCAACTACCCTTTTATAAGCTCTCATTTTATAATTTTGAGGACAAATTAAATTTTACCTAAAATTAAAATTTCCAAAATTTTTGCTGGGAGAATGTTTAATCACACCTTTAGTTTAACCCTCGTGATTGTTCTGAATGCATGACTTATTCCATTCCCAAGTTTTTATTTGTATGACCTGGGGTCATACACATGAAATTTACCATTGACATGATGTTGAATGAGACCCACCTGCAGATATGTTGCATGGATATAATTTCTTATTTTCAAGATCACTTTCCTTGCCCAAAATGATTGCTTTTCATGGAAGCTAGAAACCAATGCTATAACATATTTAAGATGCTAAAAGAAAATAAAAAAACTGCCAACCAATAAATCTGAATCCAGCAAACCTGATTTTCAAAAATGAAATAGAGTTTAAAATATTCACAGACAAACAGAAATTAACAGAGTTTGTCAACAAGAGACTTGACCTTAAAGAAATATTAAAGTGAGAGCTACAAGATAAAAGAAGAAAACAAAACAAAACAGAAGCAATGGCATTGAAGGAGAGTATAGGAAGGAAGATTGTTAGTAACAATAACCAAAAGGATAAAAGGATAAATAAAAATAAATGACATAAATAAACTTAAATAAAAGATGGCTAATGCAAGTACTGCCTTGACAGAATAACACTAAATATTAATGGATTAAACATTCCAATAAAAAACACAATTTGGAAGAATGGATATGGAAATATAACCCATCTCTATGTTGTCTAAAAGAAATTCATCTTAGATCCAGGTACTTAAGGAAATTAGTAGTGAAAGGTTAGAAAATGATTTTACATGCAAAAAAATAACCAGACAAGGGTGGGAGTTGCTATACTAATATCAGACAAAATATACTTAAAATGGAAAACTATTGGAAGACACAAAGAAGGACACTATTTATTAATAAAAGGGGTAATATATCAACAAAAAAGAACAATCATAAATATTTATACAACCGACCAAAATACAATGGACAAACAATGAAAAAACTAAGAGAAGAAATAGATGCCTCTACAATTATAGTGGTGGACACTCATACACAATTATCAACATTATACAGAACATCTTGAAGAGGGTTAATAAAGAATCAGAGACTTTGAAAAATACATTAGAGGATATGGACTTAAGAAACATATACAGAACATTACATCCAAGTACAGGATACACATTCTTCTTGAACACACATGGATCTTTCTCCAGGATAGACCACAAGTTACATCACAGAAAATGTCTCAATGAATTTAGAAAGATTGAAATTTGGTGAAGTCATTTCTCTGACCACTATGGAATGAAGCTGGAAATCAGTAAGGGGCAGAAAAGCAGATTAGGCATAAAGATATTGAAATTAAACAACTAATTCTTAGACAATAAGTAGGTCAAGGAGGAAATTGTAAAAGAAATGAGTAATTACTTTGAAATGAGTGAAAATGAGAACACAACCTATGAAAACCAATGGGATGCAGCTAAAGATGTGCAGAAGGGGAAATTTATAGCGATAAATGCCTATATTAAAAAGAAGAAAGAGCTAAAATCAGAGACCTAAATGTAACTATTGAGGAACTAGAAAAAGAAAAATGAACTAAACCTAAAGCAAGCAGAAAGAAAGCTGTAACAAAGACTGGAGCAGAACTAAATGAAATTGTGAATATAAAAAACACTAGAAAAATTAACAAAACCAAAAGTTGATTCTTTGAAAAGATTAATCAAATTAACAAACCTTTAGCTAGACTAACAGAAAAAAAGAGAGAATATGCAAATACATAAAAATGAGAAAGGGGATATCACCACTGTTTCCATAGAAATAAATTGTTTCATAAGAGGAAACTTTGAAAAATTGTATGCCAATAAGATGAATAATTTAGGTGAAATGGACAAATTTCTAGAAACACACAAGTAATCTACATTGAGAAAAGAAGAAACTGATGAATTCAACAGATTGATCAAAAGCAAAGAGATTGAATTAGTCATGAAAATCATCTCAACCCCACCCACCCCTCCCAAAAAAAAACCCAGGACCAGATGGCTTCAAGATGAATTGTACCAATCATACTGGAAAGAATTCACACCAGTCCTGCTTAACTTCTTCCAAAAAATAGAAGTAGTGGGAACAGTACCTAACTTACTCTATTATGCAAACATCACCCTAATACCAAAGCTATATAAAGATGCCACAAGAAAAGAAAACCACAGGCAAATCTCTCTAATGAAGCTGGATGGTAAGGTACTCATCAAAATACTTGCTAATCATTTTCAACAGCACATCAAGTGAATTATACAGCCTGATCAAGTGGGGTTTATTCCTGGTATGCAAGGATGTTTCAAGATAAGAAAATAAATCATTGTAATACACCACATTAAGAGTTCCAAAGGAAAAAAAAACACACACATGATCATCTCTAGTGTTGTAGAAAAAACATTTGACTAGTTACTGCATCCTTTTTTGATAAAATACTCTGAAAAACAGGAATAGAATGACACTTCCTCAACATAATAAAGGATATATATGAAAAAAAAAAAAAAAAACAACCCACAGCTAACAATACTCAATGGTTACATGTTAAAGGTTTTCCCTCCAAAATCTGGAACAAGACAAGGATGCTTACTGTCACTGCTGTTATTTAACATTGCATTAGAAGTACTAGCTTGAGCACCTAGGCAAGAAAATGAAATAAAATGCATTCAAATTGGAAAGGAAGAAGTAAATTTTATTATCTACAGATGACATGATCTTATATTTAGAAAACCCAAAAAATTTACAACAAAGCTTCTAGAGCTGATATACAAGTTCAGTAAAATGGCAGGATATAAAAATCAACAATCACTAGCATTTCTGTACACTGATAATGAGCAATCTGAGGGGGAAATCAAGAAAAAAATTCCATTTACAATAGCACTAAAAAAATCAAATATTTAAGAACAAATTTAATTAACAATGTAAAGGACTTGTACACTGAAAACTACACAACATTGTTAAAGGAAGTAAAGAAGACCTAAATTAATGGAAGAATATTCCATCTTCATGGACTGAAACACAATATCTTTAAGATGCCTGTCCTACACAAATTGATTTACAGATATAACACAGTTCCAGTAAAAATTATGAAAGCATTTTTTACTGAATTGGAAAAGTCAATTATGAAATTTATTTGGAGGGCAAGGGGACCTGAATATTCAAAAACATGTTGAAAAAGAAAAATGAAATTGGAGAAGTCTACCTGACTCTAAAGCACACTACAAAGCTATAGTGGTGAAAACTGCATGATAGTAACACAATGATAAACATAGTGGCCAATGGAATCAAATTGAGAGTTCTGATACAGAACCTTACATATATGGTCAACTGACACTCCACAAGGCCTCCAAGCCTGTTCAACTAGGGACAGAATGGCCTCTTCAACAATTGGTGCTGGAAGAACTGGATATGCATATCCAAAATAGAGAGGATGACTATCTCCTTCCCTAAACAAAAATTATTTCAATCTTGATCAAAGACCTGAATGGAAGAGCTAATAACATAAAACTCATAGGAGATGGTGTAGAGAAGCATCTACAAGATCATGTAGAAGGAAATGTTGTCATAAACTTTACACCCAAAGTGCAATCAATGAAAAAAACACACATAAATGGACCTTGTAAAATTAAAACATTTGTCCTTCAAAGAAGTTTGTCAAGAACATGGAAAGGCAGTCTACTCAATTGGAGAAATGTTTATGAACCACTAATCTGATAAGGGACTAATATCCAGTATAAGTAAAGAAATTCTACATCTTGAAAATAAAAAGACATACAACCCATTCCAAAAATGGGTAAGAGATTTGACCTAAACTTTTCCAAAGAGGAAATAAAAAAGGCTTAAAAGCTTATGAACAGATATTTCACATCACTCATTATTAGGGAAATGCAAATCAACACTACAATGAGATATCATCTTATCTCTATTAGATTGGCAACTATTTAAAAACACCAGAGAACTGCAAGTATTGGAAAGGATGTGGAGGTAAGGGAACTTTCATTCACTTCTGTTTAGTATGTAGAATGTTGCAACCGTTGTGTAGGATGGTTTGGTGATTCCTAGGGAGCTAACTATAAAATTGTCATATTATTCAGCAATCCCACTATTAGGTATATACCCAGAAGAATTGAAAAGCAGGGACACAATCAGACACATGTATACCAAACTTCATAGTGGCATTATTTACTATTGCCAAAAGTTGGAAGCTACTCAAGTGTCCATCAACATAGGAATGGATAAACAAAATGTGATATATACATACAATGGAATATTACTCAGCGGTAAGAAGGAATGAAGTATTGACACACATGACAACATTGATGAATCTTTAAGACCTGATGTTGAGTGAAGTAAGCTAGTCACAAGAGGACAAATATTGCATGATCTCACTGATATGACTTAAGCATACTGAACAGACTCACAGAGTTAGTGTTGGGATGATACATTATCAGCAGAGTAAGGGAGTTGAGTGTGGTAAGTTGATGCTTAATATGGGCAAAACACATGATAAGGAGGAAGGAGGTGGTTTGGCAGTGGACAGGGGAAATTGGGGTTGAAGGAACTGGAATATGAGGTGAGCAGGGTGAGGGAGTTGGATTGGACAATCCAAGGAAGTGAGGGGATGGCTGGAGGAAAGCACAGTTGAGCTCTGGGGTTTTGTAAGTCTATGGTTGACACTACAATGGAGGGAATGTTCTCTTGGTAAATATGCAGAGGGGCTTATTGGAGCCGAGAATTGAGAGTGGGGGGATATGTTGGAAAGAGTGCATCTGTGTCATGCTTCTATGGAATATGAATGTGTTCATCTTGTCATAGTGTGCCACCTCAGTGGGTGGAGACCCACACAATAAGTAAGAAAATATTAAACTTCCATCCTGGAAAGTCCTGCTACATTCTCAAATAGAGGGGCAAGAATCCCAAGTAGTGGAAGTCCTTAATAGAAGAAACAGACCAGTATGTCAAGGCTTCAATATTAATGCATGTAACTATGAACGTTATTCTTCAATAATTTAAACTTAGTGGTTGACATAATTTCTGAGGGAAAGGAGATGGAAAATATGATTGGAATATAGGGTATTTTGGGGTCATTGGAATTGCTCTGAATGATCTTGCATTGAGACATACAGGTCATTATACATTTTGTCAGAATCTATAAAAGTATACTTTGCAAAATGTATAACATAATATAAATCATTAGCATGGTTTGTAGCAATGCTTTGATATTTGTTCATAAATTATATTAAATGCACCATAGTCATGTAGGATATTATTGGTAGAGGAGGGTATGGGTGGAGGAGAGTATATGGGATAGCCCTATATAGTCTATGTGGCAGTTTTGAAACCTAAAATTTCTTGGAAAATGAAGTAAGAAAAAATAAAACACTGGGGTAACATGCAGAAGAAATTGTCTGTATACCTAAAAGATAAGAGAGCTTATGGTGATGAAAGGCAGAGTGCAATTTTAAAAAATTATTACATATATTTTATTTTAATTTATTTTATTTAATTATTAACTTTTGGCTTTGTTTTTGGGGAGGTCTTGGATTGCAGAAGGATTCCATCTGTGGCAGGGGAGGGTCACTGCAGGTCATGAGTGGTGGGGGAACTTGTGGTGAGGGGTACACCTGTGGCATGCCTCTATGGAACATGAATGTGTTCACTTAGTCATCTTGTCTCGGTGGGGGGAGACCCACAAAATAACTGACAGAATATTGAATTCTCACACTGGGAAGTCCTGCTATGTTCTCTAATAGAGTGTATGAATCTCTAGAGCACATGACCAGTGCCTAGCAAAGGAGGACAGACCAACATGCTGGGCCCTTGATATTCATGCATGTACTTATGAACATTGTTCTGTGAAACTGAAACTTAGCCTAGTAATATATATTGCCTAAGAGTTACCTTCTGAAAGCCTCCTTGAAATTCAAAATTGGCCTCTCTCTAAGCCATACTCAGCATATAAACTCACTACTATCTGCCCAGCATGTGATACGACTCCCAGGGATGAGCATCCCTGGCACCAAGTGATTATTTCCAAGTCCCAACTAGTGGTGCATTTAGAAAGAGACCAAGACTGAAAAGGGATAATATTAAATACAAATGAATTTTTATGGCTAAGAGAATTCAAAGTGAGATGGGAGGTCATTCCAGACTTTAGACTTATGCAAATCTCAAGAGGATCACACTGAGTGCAACAGTAAAAGAGCCTCAAATAGGGGTGCTCCTGAAGGCTCTATAGACATCTAGACACTATAGGCAGGGCAGACAACCCCAGGAAATGGCACCCCTTTGGTAAGCCTTCCTTTGGAATATATGATAACCTATATTCCCAATGTATCAGAGTTAGACTCATATATAATTATCCCACACATGGTTCTGCTGTCCCTTTTATTCATCTTCTTGCTGTTCATATGCTGGGTGAGCCCCGTATCTCAACAAAGTTGCAGGCAACACCTAGTCTCCAGTTCATTTGAATCACCTATGACAACTAACAAAAGCACCATGATGGAAAATGTCCATTTCAAAAAAACAGAGTATCTACAGTTGCAAGGAAGACAGGTCCATCCATCTGCCCTGTTGTAATCTAAAACCCCTCTCAATCCAATCTAGAGAGGGGATCATCATCCCAACTCCTCAAGATTGAGTAATGAACAAACATAAGGTGGGGTTGTGAGTATGGAATAAATTAGATTTATTATTATTTTAGTAATGTAAGAATGTGTAACACTGATGAAAAGTCAGTGGTCACCAGAGTTTCTGAGGGTAGTGAGAGGGAAAAAGAATTGTAACATAGGGCAATTTTGTGACACTGAAATTGTTCTGAATGATAGTGCAATGACAGATACAAGCCATTATACATTTTGTCAAAATCTATAAAATTGTGCAGTGCTGAGTGTAAACAATAATGAAAACTATAGGCCATGCTTAGTAGCAATGCTGCAATATGATTTCATCAATTGTAACAAACGTACCACACTAACAAAAGATGTTGTTAATGGGGGAAATTCTGGGGGAAGGATGGGTGTGTTATATGGGAATCCCCTATATTTTTTATGTAACATTTATTTAGTTTAAAGCTTCTTTAAAATTAAAGAAAAAGTCAGATTCCCTGCCTGAAATGATTGGGGGGAAAAAGCAAACAATTTTTTTGGAGTGCCATTAACAGAATTACAAAAACTGAGAAACCCAAATGGTATTGTGATATATTTCAATATTGTCAATTATAGATAGGGAATGGTGAAAGGATGTCACATTAAGTATACCACAGGGATTAGAATCTCTTTTTATAAAATTGAGAGGTAAAGTATTTTCAGGAGCAAAATAAGGGGGAAATTAAATGAAGATTAAATATTTGGAGGTAAAGTTAAGATAAACCTCAAAGAGGAAGACCATGGAAGTGGATATTATATGAAAGTTTAACTGCAATAAGTACCTTAATATTCCTTTGCCTAAAGCCAAAGACAATGGCAAATGGATATTTGAATAGAGATGAGTACTTGTGAGATATAATGACATTATTACAGGATTTCTTGCTATTTTTCCATGCCAACATTTAAGAGAATATAACTCACTAAAGGACATTTTTGATGATATTTCTAAGCATCTACTAATTTATTGACAAAGTTCCTGCTTGTGTGAATGCACAGGTTCCTGAAGCTCACCTGGACTTGAAGAAATTCTAATAATTATTTCCACAGTTCCTCTCCTTGCTACAACTGAGAAATCAAATCTGATTTGTGGAGTTGATATCCTGTTTACATGAAAGAGATACAATGGATTTTGAATTATCTCCCAATAACAGTGCTTTTTCTGTAAGTCCAGGGCAGGCTATGATGAAGAATACAGTAAACATTGAAGGTCAAAACAAGGAAGCACACCTTGAACACAGCATATTGACAATCCTTCAATAGCAGAGTATGCTTGAACATATGCCATAAAACCTTAAGGCTCTGTGGTCATTGAAGCCCATGCCCAGGTTGAAAGACTGCAGCAACTCTTTCTTTGCATAAAGGGAAAATTATGTTTCCATAGTAGTTGAAGAGTGTTTTTTTAGAGAATCCAATAATCATAAGGTCTACAAAAACAAATATTTATATATGGAATGTATATCCTGATTATTTTTCAACTGTGTCATGAAATACCAACATAGTCCCTAAAGCATAATAATTATTAGATAATATTTAATCGATTTATATATCCATTTAAATAAAGTTCATTCAGTTCTCAAATCAGTTCAGTGTACTGGAGATTGCATAGCAAGAAAGACATTAAATATTAGTCTGGAAGATTATATTTAAGTGTGTGAAAAAAGATATCAGTTAATAAGTGAAGAATCAAATTTCTTCCAGATACTTTTAAGTTTTATGAAAGGATAAGGGCAGAGCTTAGAATGTCATATGAGTAAGCTCTTCTAGATACTTATTGAATAGTTAAAGGATAAATTGGACACATTTGAAAGAGTGTTAGATAGATGATAATGATGGATAGATGGTTGGTAGATAGATAGATAGATAGATAGATAGATAGATAGATAGATAGATAG
>JAKSZT010054586.1:2854658-2913011 GCA_026826555.1 Tolypeutes matacus
GATAGATAGATAGATAGATAGATAGATAGATAGATAGATAGATAGATGATAGATAGATAGAATTTCAGAGGTTCATCAATAGAAACCTGATGATTGTTAGGTTCCAGTGTCTCTTCTCTGAACAACTTTCTCTGGATTTTGTCCATCAAGTCTCATTTTTCCTGAGTGAAGTCTATAGCTACATCTTTGAAGGTCACTGATACCTGAAACAACAGAGACATTGAAATTCTGACAGAACTATCCACAGTAAAATCACAGTAAGATGAGTTAGATGGCATCCTAGGAATGGAGGGGCTATGTGGAGAGAAAGTTCAAATTATGTTTGAAATTCCAGTCAGAACATTAGGAATGATGATCTAGTATCTGTATATTAGATATACTTACAGAGACATTCACATGCTGAATACATAATATTCCATTATAAAGTAATATCACATGAGTTGTGGTGTGATTATAAGAGATAAGTTTAGGCAGTCTAATAGCAGAAGTCAGGAACCCTTGAAAAATGCTATACACTCTTACAATCCTGACCTGAATCTTTCTGACTCTAAGAGGCCATACTCAATTTTACTTTGGACCTCCAAATCCTGATTATCAGTTTTTATCTTATCTTCTCCTTGATTCTCAGATAAAAACATGTGTTCTGGTCCGACCAGTTCTTGAACAATTTTCACTGAATCTAAAATTCTGCTGTAACTACTAAACTTCTTTTCCTCTATGAACAGCCAAAATCAAGTGAAAAGTATTCCCTTATTCATTGCTTCCACTTCAAATTTGCACAAATATTATTTACAAAGAGGGAAATGGTTGATTAGGGACAAGGTGGTGATAAATTCAAATATCTTTCCAAAATAAAAAAAAATATCTATATACACTTTAATATATTCACCATTAGAGAAAATAAATTATTTCTCATGGCATACCTTGCTTAACCTCTCTTGTGCTCCCTGAACACTACCAACACTTACCACAGCACCTTTAACACTGGGTTGATTGAACACACCTGCTCAAATATCTACCTCCCATTTGGAGTGTCAAGTTGTGCTCTTACTCATCTCTATCACATGTTGTGATCACAATCCTAAAACCACTACTACCACTTACAACCACTTACAAGGTTAATGATGAAATATTTCCCCACCAAGGCCATGGGCTCCTTCTCTTCTCTGAGAACACAGCCTTAATGGAGGCTGGAACAAATTAGTGTAATTATTGGAAGATTATTTCTTAATCTGTTACTGACCCACCATAATTATTCCAGAGTAATGGGCATACTTGAGTCATTCTCAGATCCTTGAATGTCTACTGAGTGCACTTAGAATAGACAGTGTAATAAGAGAGATCTGTCCATGTTCTGGCAATAGATATGTAATTTCAGTAGAAAAAGCAATTCCTTACTCACCAGGATATGTATTGTCAACTCTTTGGTGATCAGCTATGTTCCTATGATTTTTCAGTCTCTGGAAGAGGCAAAGGACAAAGCCGGCAATGCTGACTATGGAGTAAGAAGCCATGAGATTCAAGACTTGTCTACAATTTCCTGAACCACATTTATAAATACCCTAACTTTCACCTGGAAGTATACCTGCACACAACCAATAGAAATACACAGTGTGCTTCAGAAAAACAGTGGGAAGACTATCATCTCCCAATGTAATAAGAGATGACTATAGCTCTACTTGCTAATAAATAAGATATTTATACAGATATGTTATAGATATGAATTTGAAAACCGTTGTTTCATATGTTAATTAGCCCACAATGCTCTGAATTTTCATTTTCTCCCTGATTACAAAACAAGGCATCCCTAACTCAGGCCACATGTGGATTTTGGTCACCACATATGGACATACACTATGGAATTATTCAGAATTAAGGAATTTTGGCTTATGAACTAGCTGTTTATCAGTACCCTGGACACTCAATCCCTTCCTGCTCTGCCCAACTCCTGCCCTTTTGTATATAATTGTACCAAATCATTTTGGTTTCCCTACATGGGATTTCTAGAAATATCACTCCCTGAGACCTGACTTTTACATATGTCCCCAAAATACTTTGATCCCATTCATGAAAATTAAAAATGCAATTCATGACAGAGTTAATAAATTAAGAACTTAGATCATTTGAGGTATCAATATCATCGATCCTCCATGTCTAGTCCTTAAACTCCCTTCATCAGAAAGAAACAGATTATAAGGGTTGTAATGTTCTGCCGTGTGCCACAAAAGTCATAAGATAAAGATGCTCAGACAATGGAGACTGGGTAGGTACAGAAAGGTACCTATTTCCTCTATTTGATATTTTAGGAAAATGGTTGCTGCAGTCCTGTCTAATATTAATGATCTTTAATTGAAACATCCTTGCATTAATCTTTTATAAACTATAAGCTCCCCCTTAACACTTTTTTAATAATTTTATTTCATTGGCAAAATGATAATGTTTTATAAACAGAAGAAAACACCTCCTTGTATCTGAAAACTAGAAAAAAGGGGGAAATGATGTATTAAATGTATTAGGTTCACTTACATTATTCTCAAAAATATCTTATTGATTAGGGTTTATTTATGAAAAAATATTTATGGTTTATTTATGAAAAAGGACATGATCAGATGTTCAGAAAATTTTAGTAGCATGACAAAATTACATGGCTATAAAATGAAAAAGCTAGAAATTGAGTTTTGCTTTGCCTATATGCCATGCTTCAATTTCTGGAGCTTTACATACCATACCTAGTTTTACCCTGGAATGTAACTTGTCACATCAATAACATGGGTCACAGCTTGTGGTGAGATGATTTTTTTTTTTTTGCTACTTTACATGATTGCTCCACATGCCCATATATATCTACCACAATGAAACTTCCAGTGCATTGACTCCCATTGACAAATAGCAGTCACTATACTGGCTCTATCCTCATTATTTCAGTATAATTTAATCCATATTTAATCATTTCAACAGATACTTAGCAAGACCAATATTTTGATTTTTCTTATGTCCATCCTATTATTCCTATGTCTACCAATAAACACTCCACATACTTACAATTTTCTACAATGTCATCTGACAGAGCACATGACTAGTATATGGTTCCTGGTACAGAGTCACACTAATGGCTATCAAGTATGTAGTAACTCTGCTGTACTAATTGATAATTAAATAGTTCTGCTATTCTCCATAAACACTTCAAATCTTTTCCATGTCTTTCGAATTTTACACATTCTCACATTGCCCCTCACTTTGAAAAGATTGAATCAACTCCTACTAAGCAGATGGTTCATAAAATTTGGCCACTTACCCTTTAATACCATAATATTTTTAATAATCCTTGCATTCACACACATTGGCTACTATTCCTCACGTACTGAAAAGTCATGGTACTACTGGCTGAATTCAATGTATCCAATTGAACTCTTACTCTCCTGTTTTGTTAGTAACTATAAACTGATCATAAATTCAATATCTTACCAGAATCCTCTCCCTTTCTTCACAATCCATCTTATCATGTAAGCTTATATAATTAATTCATGGCCTACTTTCGGGACCTTTGTTTTTTCTTTCTCTGACATCTTAGTTTCCTGTTCTCAAACTACTATAGTAACTCCTTCCACTTTTCCTCTGCAAATAAGAGCTCAATACAGTATTGGAACATCTTAAAACTAAATTCTAGCCCATCTTTTCTCCTTTTATACACTATCCTTACATGTCCCCATAGTCAATTGAATTTAATTTCTTCCATCACTATCTCTGAATTGAAAGTAACAAACCATTTCACTGGAATGCTTCTCTGAGCTATCATCATTACATGCTTAATTACACACACCTAAAATGGTTTTTATTTCAGAACATTACCTCTCTCCCAAAATTTGATCATTACATCTTCTTTAGTCTTCAATATGTTCTCACTAGACATCCAGAGATTGATCCTTTACATTGCTTCACAAAACTACAAAAGACAATTAAACTATTTTTATATGTATACTAAAAACATTTTCACCATTCATTTCCACCTCAATCCACAAACATACCTTCTCACTCTATACTCATTTTCTTTCATTTGTAGTTTAAATATGAATTCCTGAGGGATTCTATCACTGAACTCCACCAGTGTTAGCATTTGCAACAGCTGTATGTTTGGTCTGTCTCTCCCATTGATGTGGACACTGAAAAATCAATCCATTAAAGATAAGATGAGATAAATTTCCCATTGACCATTATGCATGTATTTTAAATAAGGAGAAACATGTTCACAATTACATCACCTACCCTCAGAAGACTACCTGTCTGAAATATCTGTAGTCATATTAAATGATTATCTTCTGATGAAAAATTCATTGAAAATTAAAGACATCATGTTGAATCCTTTCTGCATTACTCACTAGAACCAAATTAGATTGGAAAAATGAGAAAAACCAATACCCTATTGAAGAAGCTGTGATGAGGAAAAGAGAAACAAAGTTTTGATGGTGAGCACTCTTTTTATAGACTTGATGATTTCATGAATCATACAATTAATACAATGCATCATGATTAACTTGGATGTAAATCAAGATAAGTCTAAGGAGTGGATGTGGCTTAATGGGTTGAGTGACTGCTTCCCATATGGGAGGTCCTGGATCCATCCCTGGTGCCTCCTAAAAAACAAACAAACAAAAAAGCAAACAAATGAAAAAAATGACTCAGGGGAGTGGATGTGGCTCAGGGTTTGAGTGCAGGCTACCCATACACAAAGTCCCAGGTCAATCCCTGGCCCAGGTGCTCAAAAAAAAAAAAAAAAAGACTAATCAATATCTGGCCCTTTTTAAAAAATATTTTCCCTTTAATGTGGTACAACCAGAGATGCAACTAAGAAAAATCGATTATGTCATTTAATTCAGTCATCCTTCTAAATAACTCAAAAGCAACCCATATGTGCCTTACTCCAGATGCATCTCACTTTTGTGAATTTTGGTGGTTCTAGGCTGTACTCTAGAGAACATGCAGCAAGTAAATCCTTAAAGCTATGTATTTCTGAGAGGTCTTGTGATTTACCAATATTCTGTCTGGTTCTGGGTATCAATTTGACTCTAAATAAATATAAGTATATATCCTGAAATTTTATATTCAAAATATTAGGGATTCACAGAAAAATGCTAGTAGAAACCCATTGAAATATTTAAAGCAGCAAAATTGTATGATTACATTTGTGTTTGTAAATTATTCTTTTACTGAAGAATGGAATGAAGTAATTTAGAGGGAATCGGTGACTTTTAAGAATTAGATGGCTGCTTGGCATAGGAGCTTGGAAGTGAAAATATGAGGAGGCAGTATGGAAGGTTATAGAATATAATAGAGAATAAGCAAATCTCTATCATTTATTTATTTTGTCAGATATAATTGAGTTCAAATATGCAGTAGACTTTGTGCTAAAGACTGAGCATGCAGTTTTGAAAAAGATTTTTAGAGTGAAAGAGAGCAATAGCAGTTGATAAAGAGAACAATATGTCAAGTATTATTTATGGAGGAAAGCAAGATACAGTGTAGCATATAAAAAATGAGCCCATTTTGTCAGAACAATAACAAAAACATGAATGTATTTGAATACATGTATATGCATATGTATATATGCATAATAGAAGATATATATTTGTGTGCATAATAGAAGGTATATATTTGTATAACTTGGTAAAATTATTTAGGTATGAATAATATTATGGGAAGCGGCTGTGGCTCAATCAGTAGGGCTCCCGTTTACCATATGGGAGGCCCCGGGTTCGGTTCCTGGGGCCTCCTGGTGAAGGCAAGCCCGCCTGCACAGCATGGTTAGCTGACCCAGTGAGCACAAGCAGCAAGGGGGGGATAAATGAATAAATAAATAAAATCTTAAAAAAAAAATAATAGACAACTTACCAGATAGTAAGTATGAATTACCTTGGGTTCACTTCCAGGACATGTACAGGGAATCAAGAATTAGACCATGCTCGAAAGATAGTTGGGAAGATGGGAAAGTAGGAAGCTCCAGGAATCAGTCCTTCCACCAAAACAACCATTGAGCTGGCAAAAACTGTCTGAATCAACAATTTTGAAATTCTGTGGACTAGTGGAACACTATGCAGCATCCAGGAAAGAGCAGGAGAAAGAGGCTTGTAAATTGAAATAAATACTACTGGGTTTCAGCCTCCCTGCAGTGATTACTGTGCCCCTTCCCCTAATCTAGTCATGGGCACCAGTGGGGAATAATTTATGGTACAGTCACACTATACCCTAATGTTATGTAGTCATTGGAATGAAAGAGTTATAGCAGTTGAGTAACAGAAAGCTCTGTGAATTATTATTTAAGGAGGAAAACAAGGTACAGAATAGTACATATAAAATGAACCCATTTGGTTGAAACAACAACAAATACCTGAATATATTGAACAAATATAGGTGTATTTATGGATGCATAAAAGTGGAGATATGTATATCTGAATATTGGGTATGATAGTTTACACACAAAAAAGACAGACTATTTACCAGATTGTTAATATGAATTGCTTTAGATTCACTTGTGAGACAGGTACAAGTAGAACATGCAGAAATATGGAAATTAAAGAAAAAAGCATAAATAGCATGTGCTCCCATGTAGAATTATTTGTGAGTGTGTGCAATGTGTATTGTAATGGGTCCCATTTATATAATTTATGTGCCAATATGAATTCAAAATTAGAATATTCAAAATTGTAGTGTTTGTGCCATAGCTACTGAATTACAGGGAACTATGATAGTCTGTTAAATGGTAAAGGGTGAATATAAATGGGTGACAGTGTGACCTATTTTCCAAAATACAAACAGATCTACATGTACAACTCTACCTGTATGTGTGTATATAAAGAAGACAGCATTTAAGGCATTTAAGGATACACATGTGTACTTAACATTGGGAGTCTTGATGGAAGAAGTATAATTTACATAAGGGAGTGGCTCTGCTTATTTATTTATACAGGATTATAATGCTTAAATTAGAAAGTAAGATCTTTGTAAGTTAAAAATATTAATAGGCATATATAGATATAAATAATTCATTGGATATTTTCTAAATAGATTTTATTCATTAGATGAAGAGCATGACTACAGACTGTACAAAAACCAGACCCAGCAGATCTCCTGCTTCCTATTTGAAGACAATGACCATGTCTGATCTCTATAACTAAAAATGACCAAAAAAAAATTTATGAGAGTTAATGTGTTTATCCGTGATATAACTATATTTTAACTTTATTTTTAAAGAAGTTTTAAATTATACAAAATTTACCTTGAAAATATGGGGGATACCCATATACCCCACCCCATTCCCCTCTCACTTTTCCCCTATTAATAACATCTTACATTTATTGAAACATTGCTACTAATCATGGTGTATAGTTTACATTATGGTTTACACTTTGCACTGTACAATTTTATAGGTTTTAACAAATGTATAAGGTCCTGTATCTGTCATTGCAATATCATGCAGAACAATTCCAATGTACTAAAACTGCTCTATGTTCCACTTAGTCTTTCTTCCCCCTCCCTTACAATCTCTGGTAACCACTATTTTTACATCAATGTTGAAGTAACTATTGAGTGTGCATTTCTAGAGACAGGGAATAGTTGTAGAGGATGTGCAATTCAATAGGCAATATATGGGTCACTACAAGTTTCTTTTTCTCATTTAATGCCTTCACCTTCTTTCCCAATGTGCTCTTTTTGAAAACACTCCATTGTACACCCAAGTCCTTCTCAGAAGACTGAACAAAAGGGAAGTTAACTGAGAAGATAAAACTTACCATAAAAAAGAAGATTTGGGACAAAAGATCTTCAAGAAGTTGGAAACCATGAGCCAGCCTCTACCCAGCTTCTACCTACCTACTGTGATACATCTGTGCTTCACAGGCTTCTCTTTTTCATGGTGGTAATGTACAGATTAACCTCCTCTTAAAGCCCTCAATTACCGCTGCCTCAAAGCTATTGTTCATTGGAACTGTCACTATCTCTCTGGGATGGATGTGATTATCCTGGAGGCCTGACCACCTTTCCAGTATCTCTGAAAGCTTCTCTGTGCCACTCTGGGTCTCATATCTGAGTTAGTTGGACATGCCTCTGATACCTCCATGAGTTCCCAGGTCTTGGGGCTTGATGTTTGGCTATGACTTACGCTCTGCCGGCCATTAGAGAATTTGGGTCTGAATTGGGCTGTCTCATCCTCACTTCTGATTATATAGGTTGCTCTTGTTCAGTTCAGGTTTAGGATAACTTTACCTCTCTTTTTTGCCTTTACTATGATCTGTGTTTTGGCTATGTGTGATGTTAGGATAAATCAGTTTATAGAACAGAAAAACAAAAGCCAACAAGACTCAATGATATGTATACAATCACAGAGGAAAATCTATGTAAAAGTTATCATACATTTAAAAAAATCTTTGAAGCAGTATATCTATGATCTACTGGTTCTACTCTTATCCAGAAAAGAAAAGCACTCTGAAGAATTTTTCTACCTCAACTGCCACTTCCAATAAACTAAGAGGAGACAATTTATCATAAACCCAAATTCAATTTCTGCCTGTGAGGAAACTGCTGGTGTCATGAACTCCCTATCTAACAATTCCCTCCCATCCTCCTGCAATGCCCTCCTTTTCACTGCCTGTAGGTTGGCCCATTGTTCCCATGCAGGCATTATTCCCACAGTTTTGCACTGCTTCTGTTCCTTCTACTATAAAAAAAATATCTGTTACATCAACCTTCAGAAACACACTTACCATGGAGCTGGCTAGTCTGAGATCCTCTTCAGCATTATATATCCCAATAATATCCCATTTCTCCTTCCTGATATACAGTATGGCTCATATTCAGGGTCTTCTAGAACTCATTGTCCAGATAAGGATTCTATATTCTCCTGACCTGGGTGAGGCTCTGAGCGTGAACTGATGTTCAGTTCCTCCTAGGGCAGGTGATACCCAGGAGGCTGGGATAAGCTAAGGGCTGTAGTGGATACAATGCTGCTTCTTAAAGAACAGATGTATTGAAGTACCCTGAAGAAAGGTCTTCACAGCAAGGTTCCCATTTCTCAGCCCAAGAACCCTGCTCTTTCCAAGTCAGGGTGTCCTCCAGAAGGTCTTTACGTGCTTTACCCTCTGTCCTTGAGAATGTGCTGCTCTTAGTTTCTTCTGCCAGGCCTCCTGCCTCTGCAACTTTTGACAGATCTTGCTGTGGTGTGATAAGCTCTTGTTTCTGTATTTCTGAATTCTTCTGTAAGCAGCAGCAGATTTCTTCCTTCTCTTTCATTTCCTTTTTCATGTTGGCCATCAGGATTCGCTGGGCCAGTTGGTGGCACCATCTGGGATGGTGCTGTTTTCAGCAGGACCTCTGCCTCTCCAGCATCTTCTCAAAGAGGATACAGCAGATGAATCCCTACTTCACTTCATGCTCTACATGTGCCAGTAATGCTTCCATGTAGGGGAACATGTGCCAACAAGCCACACAATGAAAGCCATGGTGCCTGTTGACCAGCCAGCCTGGTGTCACAGAATGGAGTCTCTCATCCTTCTCCATGTTTACAGTGGGCTCAAGTTCACAAGTCTCAGGTTCATCTTGGAAGGGCTTTCAGGTGTTAAGCAAGGACTCAGTGTTGATTGGACTGGGGAGAAAGCTGATGGTGCTCTTTCTGGAGAGTTCAACCTCAAAGATCTGGGGTGTTTTACGCATTGGTGAATATGTGGTTTGGGTTTGCCCCTCACCACCTGCACCTTGTACACAGCACCCTCTAACAAAATATTTACACCTGACAATTGATACTCTGAAGCATATTGATAGGTTTATGAAGTAATGGTCTTCTCAGTGGAAGTTGAAGAAGACATCTCTGTTACCCTTGGAATCTTGCTGGGCCTGGGGCTTGGAGCCTTTGATAAGGTATCACTTTATAGGAAATATTTTTATTCTTTGAAAACACTATAATAAATATTGGGATTTTATGTTTACAACTATAGATTCATATATATATATATATATATATATATATATATATATATAAATTTTTGTATGTATTTTTGAATTCCAAATGAAGTTTTCATTTGTAACATTGAAATCACTTCATATGACTGACCCTTCCTAATAGTATGCTACTACTTTAAAGAAGTATTTTATGAAAGTAGTTTTCCTAGCAAATTCAGAATGCAAGCACTGAAATAGAAGAAATGATTACTTCTTTTTAACATTTTCAAACTTCTTTTAAGGGAAGGCTTATGGAAAATAAATTATGTTTAGAGGAAAGATAGCAACTTGTATAATGTGCATTAGTTCTCATTTTTACACCTCTTCTTTTTTAGCATTTTTTATCCAAGCAACAGTTTAATGTAAAAATTGCATTTTCCTGAAAATAATGTCCTATTACCATGCCTTTATTAGATGATCTTGAATGTATTGCTTTCCTAAGTTCCTCAAAAAATACAATCTCATTAAAAAATGGAATAACAATTACACCGAAGTGAAAATCTTTCTAAACACCCTATTCTCCTGTCCCACACTCCTCTGCCCCAATTGCCCATTCTTTTTTTATCTACACAAAACATTTAGATTTTGGAATGCATAATTGGATAAATTTTCTGAGCAAATCTGGAAAACCCTCAGACTAAGAATTTTTGTATTTGCTGACTCATTTATTCATTCATATTAAGATGTTCTGTTAATTTTCTACTAAGTAACAAAAGTACTTTCTCAGCAAAAGCTTCAGTGAGCTTTACTCCTTGCCTCAGATCCAACATTTTTGTTCTGGCCCAGGATAAATCAGGTCCCAGAGAAATCATGGGAACCCTGGACAGGGAGAATCAGACCCCTCATTTTCCAGCTCCCATCAGTCAGACAATTTTCCTTCCATCCTTACCTAAAGTTTTAGAGAAAGGTCTCTTCCCAGATTGTTGTTTCATATTACCTCCATGAATGTGAACCTAAAAGAACAGTTTCTGCAAGATTTTATCACTTGTCTTAGTTGTAAGTGCTCTCCCAACTTTTCCTGAAGTGTGGACTCTGATGTAGTCCTAAATAGCTGTCAATTTACAACCAAAATCATTCTCCCACAGGGAGATCTGAGATTAACAACCTCACAGAGGAGCAGGTGGGAGCTGAGTGAGCACCATGGCTTCTAGTAACCCTTGTGTGACATCATCACTGACATAGCTCAGTTCTGTGGGCTTAGTTTGAATCTAAATGTGACAACAAGAAAAACATGACATCAGTCAAAGAAACATATTTTGGTGAGAGGAGTGAGATTATATAATAAAAATGAATTGAAACCTTTCCCTGTCCTTAAAAATGGTGCTATCCATTGTGGGAGAGAGAAAAACAGTACAGAGATTGATAATTAAATGTGATGGGATATTTCTTTCTCCCAAACCTCTCATCTGCCTGTGGTAGTTATGCTTCATCTCAATGGAGGTCTAGCATGCTCCCTGGCTAGAACTGTTCAGAGACAGCTTTGGTAGGTGCTGCAAGGGGGAGAGGAAACAGTAACATATCTCATGATGCAGCAAACCTCTTATGACTAAACATGAGGAGGTGGGCATTTGAACAAAAGAGAAGTAGAAACTTCTAAAAATGTCTACAAACCAATAAGGGAGTGTCTACTCTGAAAAGTGGGTTAGTATGTGGCTGTTTCAAGGGGGTTGGTAAGTGACAGTTCACTGACTCCTGCCTAGGTCCTGTGTTTGAGTCCCAGCTTCACCCTTCACTGACCCTATGCTCTTGTATGTTTCATTTGACCTCTCCATGCTTCACTTTACTCATCTGTAAAATATATAGGACACTATCCCTAACATAGATTTCTCATTAGTGTGAATTTAATCTAACACATGTAGACATAGAACAATGAAAGGCTGGTAGATATTAAGACCATGTTAGCTATTACTGTTATGCTTTAGATCACAGTGTGCTTAGTATGTCCAGACTAGGTGGTTTCCCTAAATTATGGATTCAGAATCCCCAAAATTCGAATTTAATCCTAGTCCTGCTTGTTGACTCTAAGAATGGTCATTTAAAAATATCTTATTAATCTTATTAATAATATCTTATTAATGCTTATACTTAGGAGCCTTATTCTTATAAAATTGAGACTTAGCCTAGTCATATATTTTGCTTAATAGTTACCTCCTGAAAATTTTCTTGTACACATATGTAGCCTCTTTGTAAACCAAACTCAGCATATAAGCTCACTGCCTTTTCCCTGGCCTGGGACATGATACCTAGGGATGGGCCTATCTGGAACAGACTGATAAATACACTTCAAAGATAAGAATAGGAGGAAACTACCTCAACATGATAAAGGTTATATATGAAAAAGACACAACTGTCATCATAATCCATGGTGAATTGCTAAAGGCTTTCCCTCTAAGATTTGGAACAAGACAAGGATGACCACTGTTATCACTCTCATTTAACATTGTGTTAGACATACTTGCTCATATATTTAAACAAGAAAAAGAAATAAATCATCCAAATTAGAAAGGAAGAAGTAAAATATTCACTATTTTCAGGTGACATTATCCTATATGTAGATAGCCCTGAAAAATTACAACAAAGCTTCTAGAGCTGATAAATGAGTTAAATAAAGTGGCAGCATATAAGAACACCATGGAAAAATCAGTAGCATCTCCATACACTAATAATGAGCCATTTGAGGAGGAAATTGAGAAAAAATTCCATTTCCAATATCAAATAAAAGGAAATATCTAGGAATAAGCTTAACTAAAGATATAAAGGACTTGTACACAGAAATCTTTACAACATTGTTGAACGAAATCAATGATGACTTTATAAATATAAGAATATTTCATGTTCATGGATTAGAAGACTACATATCATTAAGTACCTACCTAAATCTTACCTAATTTGATTTACAGATTTAAAGCTATCCCAATAAAAATTGAAACAGCATTTTTTTTACCCAACTGGAAAAGTGAATTATGAAATTTATTTGGAAGTTCAAGGACCCTGGAATAGCCAAAAACATATTGAAAAAGAAAAATGAAATTGGAAGAATCACATTACCTGACGTTAAAGCATACTACAAATCTATAAAGCCCAAAACTTCATGGTATTGACACAAATTAAGGTATAGTGAACAATGGAACGAAATTGAGTGTTCTGATTTTGAACATATACAGTCAAATTATATTTGGAAAAGCCACTGAGCTTACTCAAATGGGAGAGAATGTACTCTTCAGGAAATGGTACTGGCAGAATTGGATATGCATGTCCAAAAGAATGAGATAGGATCAACATCCAATGCCCTATATAAAAATTAACTGAAGATGGATCAAATATCTAAATATATGGTCCAAGACTATAAAACTCTTATAAGATAAAGTAGGGAAGTATCTATGAGATCTTGTATTAGGAAATGTTTTCATAAGCTTACATCCAAAGTGAGGAATGAAAGGAAAAATAAGTAAATGGGACCTCTGCAAAATTAAAAACTTTTGCACTTCAAAGTAGTTTTTCAATCAAGTAAAAAGACAGCCTATTCAATGGGAGAAAATATTTGAACCACTTATCCAATATGGGCCTAATGTCCCTCATATATAAAGAAATCCTACATCTCAAATATACAATGACAAACAACCCATTTTTAAAGTAGATAAGAAATTTAAATAGACTCTTTTCCAAAGAGGAAATACAAATGGCTAAATAGCACATGAAAAGATACTTAACATCACTAGCTATTAGGGAATTAGAAATCAAAACTACATGAAGATATGTTACACCTATTAGACTGGTGGATATTAAAAATAAACAGAACTACAAATTTTGGAGAGGATATGGAGGTAAGGGAATCCCCATTCACTGATGGTGGGAATGTAGAATGGTAGCCATTGTGAAGGATGGTTTGGGAGTTCTTCAAGAAGATAACTATAAACTTGCCATATGATCCAGGAATCCTACTGCTGAGTGTATACCCAGAAGATTTGAAAACAGGAAGATGAACAGATTATACACACATAAATACTCATTATTGACATTAATAATAAGTGACATTATTCATTCTTGCCAAAAGTTGGAAGCAACCCAAGTGTCCATTAATAGATGAACAGATAAGCAAAGTGTGGTGCATACATAAAATAGAATATTACTCAATTGTAAGAAGAAATGAAGTATTGAAACATGTAACAACATGGATGAACCTTGAAGATCTTATATTGAGTGAAATAAGCCTGTCACTAAAGGGGAAATATTGAATGACCTCACTGATATGACCTAAGCATATTGAGCATACTCACAGAGATAGAGTCTGGAAGATAGGTTATCAGGAGACAGAAAAGTCATAGAATGTGGGGAGCCAATACTCAACATGAGCGAAAGCAATAATAAGGTGGAAGGCAGTGGTTTGACAGTAGGTGGCTGTGATGGTGGTGCAGGATGTAAATTAGATTGATAGAGCTGGATTGTGAGGGTGAGGAGGATGGGGCTTTGGCTTGGACTGTCCATGGAACAGGGAAGGGCTGGAGAAAGAAACAGATTAACTCTGGGGAATTGTCAGTGAGTGGTTGAAACTACAATTGTGAGAATGTTCTATTGCCAATATGGCAAGGAAGAATCACTAGTGCAGGGCAACAGTGATGGGGTATATTTGGGATAAGGTGCACCTAGGGCATATTTCTATGGAATATGAATGTGTTCATCTTTTCATATGGTGTCATCTCAGTGGGTGGAGATCCACACAGTAAACAAGAAAACATTACATGTCTATCCTATGTAGTCCTGTTACATTCTCAAATAGAGGGATAAGAATTTCTTGAGGAAATAAGCTGTGCATAATAAATGAAAGCAGATCAGTATGTCATGCCCTCAATATTAATGCATGTAATTATGAACCTTATTCTTCCAAAACTGAAAATTAGTGATTGCCATAGGTTCTGAGGGAAGGTGGCAAGAAGAAAGAGGCTAATATAGGGCATTTTGAGGGCATTGGAATTGTTCTCCATGATCTTATATTGATGGATACAGACCATTAGACATTTTGTCAGAACTTGTAAGTGTACAGCATAAAATGTAAACCATAAAGTAAAACATTGACCATGGTTAGTAACAATGCCTCGATATTTTTTCATCAATTGTAACAAATGTACCATACTCTTACAGAAAGTTTTTGGTATGTGAGAATGTGGCAAATGTAGAGGGTGGGGTGTATTGGAATCACCTATATTTTCTATGTGACTTCTCTGTAACCTAAAACTTCTTGGAAAATAAAGTGAAAAAAATAAGACACTGGGAGAACACACAGAAGAAATTGTCATTATACATAAAAGAGAAGATATCTTAAGTTAATGAAAGGCACAATGCAAAAAATTTTAATTTTTTAATCTTTTATTTTATTATTTTTGGCTTTGTTTTGGGAGAGGTTTTTGATTGCAGAAGTGGTGCAACTGTGGCAGGGGAGGATTACTGGTGTGGCATGTCAGTGGTGGGGGGATCTGTGGAGGGGTGTACCTGGGGCTTACCTCAATGGAATATGAATGTATTCATGTGGTACTGGGGTGATGTTTCCATTGTTGGAGACCCACAGAATAACCTTGAATTAACATCCTAGGAAGTCTTGCTATATTTTCTAATAGAGTGACAAGAATTTCTAGAGTACATGGTCAAATCCAAGAAAAAGAGGACTGACTAATAGGCCAGGCCCTTGATATTGAAGTGTGTACTTATGAACCTTCTTGTGAATTTGAAACTTAGCTTAGTAATATACATTGTCTAAGTTAGTTCCTGAAAGCCTCTTAGTTGCTCATATGTGGCTGCTCTTTAAGCCAAAGTCAGCAAATAAACTCACTACTTTCCCTTTGGTGTGGGACATGACTCCCAGAGATGATGTTCCCTTGCACCAAGGGATTATTACCAAGTGCCATCTAGCAATCCATTCGGAAAAAAGACCTAGACCAAAAGTGAGAAAGATTAAATACAAATAAATTTTTATGGCTTTGATTTCAAAGTGAGTTGGAGATCTTTCCAGAGGTTATGTGTATGCATGTCTCAGGAGAATCACTCAGGTATAGTAATAAATCAACTGAGGAAACACATGAGAACATTGAAGAACCTTGAAGATATTATGTTGAATGAAATAAGCCATACACAAAGAAAGGAATATTATCTTGTCTCACTGATATGAACTAAATAAGATGAGTAGACTTATGGAGTTGGACCATGAAGTGTAGGTTAGTGGGAAATAGAATATGTGATAAAGTAGAGAATATGCTGGATGTGTGTATAATAATTAGAAAGGAATGGAAATGGAACTTGTTCACTTCCAGATTCTACATTTGTGGTTGGAGATAACAGATGTCCAAACTTCACTTTAAAGAAAACACTGATTCTCTGGGTACAATGCCTGCCCAAACATTCACAGTTCCATAATGAACTTCAGAAAAATGGAGGTAATCCCTTTTATTAACACATGGAGAAATGAAGTTCTTAGAGAAAAGTCTGTATCGATGTCCACACAGAAAGTTGGCAATTTGATCTGTTTAATCTCATGCCTGTACATGGCCTAAACCCAGATTCCAGGAAAAATAGAAGAATGAGTCCCCTTTCTCCATTCCAAGGAAATTTAGGAGCTAATTTCTGCTGGAAAAATTACATGGAGAATTTGAGGACTTGGGGTGAGATAGTCCAACCATTCTTGATTACAATAAACCATACCCAGTGGTAGGAGAATATCAGTGGCACAAATCACTGATTTTAGAGTTATTCCTAATGAGACGGGTGGCCATGGAAATATTTCCCACTCTGGCCCTTAGACTCCCCATAAGTAATAGAAAGTATCTGTCTTCAAATGCTATGAGAGTTCCACCAATATGATGTAAAGATGTGTACAAGAACTATCACAGAACATTTTTAATAATGGGTTCAAAGTTAAAATCTAAATGCTCAGGAAAGGTCAAATGGATAGGAAATCTGTGGTATGTCATAAAATTGAATACCAGTCAGAAATAAGAATGAACTACTGAAATAAACAAAATCCTTATGTTGAGTGAATAAGCCTTACCCAAAAGAGTACATAGGGTATGATCCTGAAAATGTGAAGTTCCAGAGTAGGCATAATTCATCCATTGTTGCAAACTATTAGAAAGTGTCATTGTCTGTCTAAAGTTGGACATTTACTGGGAGGGGACATGAGGGAACTTTGTAGAGTGAAGATTAATAGGTTAATATTTTATAACTTGTTAGGGAATTGGCTTACATAGATGCATGCATCTGTTAAAATTCAGTTAAAATGTGTGAATTCTCTTGCATGTAAATTTTAACTAAAATAAATAAAGTGTAAAAGTCTTATACACAAGTTGAATGCATTCTGAAATACTAGGGAAAATATTACTGATGTCTCTAACTTTCTTTTTTTTTCCATAAGCAAGTATGAGTTTATTTTATAATATCTATATTTATATCCCATGTGGAAAATCGAGGCTGTTCATTCCACATTCAAATGAACCTATATGCATGTACATTAAATGTTTTTCAATAATAATAATTTTAAGTTTCTGGGATTTTTCCTCTGAAACAAAAATTTGACAGAGTACCAATATTTTCTGAAATTGTGTCAATAAAAGGAGTCATTGTTAATGACAATAAATAACCATAACCATAATATTAACAATAAAAATCTTAGCAAGAATTTTAATTTATTTTTACAACCATATTTTCCATAGTTAAATGCTTCATAATTAATTTTTTAAAATATTTTAGATTACATAAATGATATATCAAAAATATAGGGGTCTCCCATGTACCCCACCCTTTCCCCCTCCACCACTTTTCTCTATTAACGGCATCTTTTGTTAGTGTGGTACATTTATTAAAATTGATGAATGCATACTGAAACATTGCTACTAATCATGGTCTATAGTTAACATTGTGGTTTACACTTTGTACAACACAATTTTATAGGTTTTGACAGTGTATAATGGCCTGTATCTGCCATTGCAATGTCATACAGGACAATTTCAATGTCCCCAAAATGCCTCACGTTACACCTATTCTTCTCTCTCCTTCCCCTCAAGATCTCTGATGGTCACTGTCATTATATCAGTGATTAAAAATTCTTCCATGTCTAGGATAATGATGTCTATTTGGTCTATAGCTGCATCCTCCCCATGTTTGTTCATTACTGAATCTTGAGAATTTTGGTATGCTGATGTCCACTCTGTTTCTGATTGAGAAGGGATTTAGATCCCATGGGTCAGATGGTTGGAACTATCTTTTTTTTTTTTTTAAGATTTTATTTATTTATTCATTTATCCCCCCCTTGCTGCTTGTGCTCGCTGGGTCAGCTAACCACGCCGTGCTGGCGGGCTTGCCTTCACCAGGAGGCCCCGGGAACCGAACCCAGGGCCTCCCATATGGTAAACGGGAGCCCTACTGATTGAGCCACAGCCGCTTCCCGGTTGGAACTATCTTGCTTACAGTTGTAGATACTCTGATTTTTTGTGATAGGCATTGTCCACCATCACCCTTTTGTTAGTTGTCCTGGGTAAATTCGATGTAGTAGAGAGTAAGTGTTGAAACTCTGCTGATATTCAGGACTCAATTGGCATACAAACAGGCCAAAGATTTAAGTCTCTGGGACATGTATTTATCTGGTATAGTGCTAAATATAGATTCAAATAAAAGGTACAGAAGAGACATCTATAGGGAAATCATGAGTCTAACTCTGTTATATTAGGGAGCATATATTCCAAAGTAAGGTCCACTGAGAGAGTGCTGAATTCCAATGATTATCTGCCCTGCCTATAATGTCTAGATATCTCTAGAACCCTCAGGAGACCCACTGTTTAAGGCACTGTATACTTTGGCCATCAATGAAATCCTGCTGAGACGTATATAAACATAATTTCTGGAATGACCTCCTGACTCACTTGAAATTGCTTAGCCATAAAATCTCATTTGTATTTAATATTCCCCCATTTTGGTCAAGGTCTTTTTCCAAACCTATTGCTAGTTGGCACTGGGTAATGATCCCTCAGTGCCAGGGAGACTCATCCTCAGGGTCATGTCCCATGCCAGGCAAAAGGTTTTTATGCTGTTTGGCTTAGAGAGGACACATTTGAGCAAAATGGAGGCTTTTAGTAGGTTTCTCTTAGGCAATATATAATATCAAGGTAGGAAAGACTCAACTCTATCATAAAAACCATGGATGAATGGCAAAAACTATTTGAGGGAGCTGCTGTGGGGATCCACAGACCAGGAAAGTGCTGCACATCATCCAGTAAGGAAAGAGACAGAGAGACAAAGAGACAAAATGAAGATAATGTGTCACTAGCCCTGTGGCTGGGAATGGCATATATACCCCATACTCATGATGAATAGTTTCTAGCTTTCTTTTAAATGGCTAAAAATAAACTCATTTGTTGCAGTATGTGAAAAAAATTAAATTTACACATAATTTTGGTGTTTCCACCCCTATCCCATCAGGTCTCAGCTTGGTGTCCCAAGGTTAGAGAAGGTAGACTTGTTTGGGGACTAAGAGACATGGGTCTGTGACTTAAACCCAGTTAAGGCTGTGGCCAGAGATGCCTTGCCAGCAGGATCAGTGCTGAGAAGTCAAGGGAGGAGATGCCAGCAGAAGTAACACGCCTATTGAGCCTCCTCTGGCTCCTAGTCTCCTGTGTTCATATCAGGTACTGGGCCTGGACTTTATATCATTGTCTCTGTATACAGACACAGCTAATCCATGATTGTGCTCTCTGTGCATCACAATGGGATCTCTATGATGTCTTTATGGCCCAGCTATGTGACCACTCTGCTTGACTCACTCCACAGAGTCCCCAGAGGCCCAGAATCCTTCCCTCCTCCACCTCAGCTCCTTTTCTCCCTGTCCAGTCAGATGTCCATACTTTATTGGTGAATTTATTGGGGATCAGAGAGGATAAAACATTCAGGATCACAACATCAGCTAGAAGAAGAGAAGGCCTGGAACTCAGTGACCCTAGGTTAGGGTACAAAGAGCAGCTGGGTTTGTAGAGGCCTAACTGGGCTGATTAGGCACAGAGAATTTGTGGGCTCCAACTCACTGCTTTAGAACACACCCCTCAGAAGCCCTGCCCTGTGCAGTCTGTGGGGATTTCCATTGTTAGAGTAAACAACCCTCAATAAACCTCTTTTTACATATTATCCATAAGGATGACAAATGTTTCCTCCTCTTTGTCCTTTTCAGTCCCCATATGCAGTGGGTATTTTCTGATTTTGACCATTATTTGAACACCAAATAATATTTTTTAAAACTTTTTTTAAAAATTTAAGTTTATCATTCATACACGAACATTAATAAACGTAAGTGTATAATATAAGTTGTGAACTAACAAAACAAGCATGCATATCATCATACAGCATTCCCACACATTACCCCCCCACCAACTTGCAATGTAGAAGCAATTGTTACAAACTCTGAAAAAGCATCATCAAAACATTACTACTAACTATAGCCAATATCTTACATTTGTCATATTGTTCCCCCAACCCACCCAGTTAATGACAACCTATATTAGTATTATATACTTGTTATAGTTCATGAGAGAATTATCTCATATTTGTTCTGCTAACCACAGTTCATCTTCTGCCACAAGATTCATTGTGTTATACAGTCCCATGCTTTGTAAAATCCATTCAAGGTATACACTTAGTGAGTCTCAAATTCATCATAGTGTTGTGCTGTCATCACCTCAGTCAACTTTAGAAGGTTTTCAATATTCCAAAAGGAAAAAATTCCATACCCCCTCATGTCATGTATTTGTTTTTCAAATTTAGAGTGATGTTTATTCCCAGAAAAATAGGGGAGGGACATCTGATTGCATAGATCCTTGTATTTCTCACAGAAATTTCACTGGGTGTTCAGTGTAAAAAAAAAAAAAGTTGTCATCAAGTTACTTTGAAGCTGAACTGCCTGACTTTTGTTTCCCCTTGTTATTGGCCATCACTGTCTTTAGCCAGTATGTGTCTTAACCTATCTTTGCCCTTTTTACACATACATAAAGAAGAGGAATATCAAACCTGATTCAGGGGCTTTTGTGTGGAAAGTGCAGGAACATAAGTCAAGATGACAGAGTAATACCTGTGCTGTTACCAATTTTAGCCCAATTTTTAAAACAACTTGAGCTGGCCTATTGTTTCACAAATCCAATTCTGGGAGTTTGTAACAGCAGCCCTAATGATAAAAACTGTTATTGTATTAGTCTGCCAAAGGGGTGCAGATGCAAAGTATCAGAAATTTGTTGGCTTTTATAAAGGGTATTTATTTGGGATAAAAGTTCACAATACCAAGGCTGTGGAAAGTCTAACTCAAGGCAAAATAAGGGGTGCTTTCTCACCAAAGTCAGGTGCCATGTGTTCAAGCAAGTTGGTGGGTGATCTCAGCCTGGTCTCTACTCTGCTCTGGGCTTCTTCATCTTCTTGAGTTCTGTAGATCCAGTCTTTTGAGACTTCGTACTTAAGTGATGCTTTAGTTCTCTTTGTCCTTTTGTAGGATGTGTTTCTATCTGGGCCTTCTATGTGGGTCTCAGATGTTCTGCTCTCTTCACAGGGTCAGCTATAATCTGTCAGGTGAATGGCTCATCTCTCCCTGGGGCCTCTGGTGTTTGAGCTTTCTCCTTTCTGTCACATGGCAGGACAAAAAATGACAGAGGTTTCTCTTTCTGTCTGTCTTTGTGAGTGTCCATTTATAACAGATCCAGCAATGGGGTGAGGACTCAAACTGAGTCATGCCTTAACTGACAGTCTAACCAAAAAGGCCAAAAAGCAATCTTAACAGGTAATATAATCAAAGAAAACTCAACTGAATTTAATATAATCACACCCAAAAGAATAGATCAGTTTATAAAC
This sequence comes from Tolypeutes matacus, assembly GCA_026826555.1. NCBI lineage: Eukaryota > Metazoa > Chordata > Mammalia > Cingulata > Chlamyphoridae > Tolypeutes > Tolypeutes matacus. The sequence goes on from JAKSZT010054586.1 coordinate 2,876,505, forward strand.
ATAATATTTCTCCTTTTGGAATTCATAAAACTGCCATAATCATATATAGCAGAGTGGTCTTATAGAAGTCTGTTGGACCCATACTTAGATTTTGAAGGGACAAAACATTTCTCTGTAAGGCCTTGGGCCTTGTCTCTCCAGACTTGCATTGTAACTATGAACTCTAAGATATCAGGACATTTTAGCATACTTTAACTTGGCCAACCCCAAGGAAGATAAAAAGGAAAATGCCTGTGTCCTTGTCTATGATTCTCAAATAGTTTCTTGTTGTTTTCTGTGTTATGAGAAGTGAAGTACTGCTGAGGTTCTTCAATACCCTGCAGTTCTAAACTTACAGCTAAGTGATAGGGTAGTAAAAGAAGATTTGAGAAGGAAGCGGCTGTGGCTCAATCAGTAGGGCTCCAGTAGGGTTCGGTTCCCGGGGCCTCTTGGTGAAGGCAAGCCCGCCCGCACCGCGTGGTTAGCTGACCCAGCGAGCACAAGCAGCAAGGGGGGGATAAATGAATAAATAAATAAAATCTAAAAAAAAATTTTTTTTCAAGGAGATGAAGGAAAATACAGAGAAAGAATTCACATATATCAGGTAAACAGATAATGAGAAATATGAGAATTTTAGTAAATATTGTGAGTGACATTCTGTTACTTTGGCCATATCATGCTGCTTAGAAGTGTGTAAATAATTCCAGGTTACATCAAAAAAGAGGGGATTACACAAGGATACATATTCCAAGGTGGGGCCCTTGGAAGATACTACATGTTATCTTCCTTACTTGTGGTAATCCTTCCATTTTAAGTTCATGCATTATGTTCAGGGGACACCAGCTCTGGAGTTTTATAGTATTTTTTAATATACAACTGATAAAGTCCCCGGGAAGTAGGTGCTAGAAGGTACCCATGGTCTAGGTGGGGAGACTGGGGAAACCCAAAGGGCACAATGACTTGACCAGGCTCGCAGAAAAGGAAGAAGTAGAGTTGGGTCTCAACCCACTTCTTTCTCAATCATGGGGCCCTAATTTTCCCAGGCCTTCCTATGAGACTGTGGTGAAGAATGTGTTTTTGTAAATATAGATTCAAGTAGATGACATTGGAAAGGAGGATGAAGATTCAGCAGCGCAAGGGGATTTAGGGCATGTTTTTTCCAAAGACAGGGCACAGATAAAGGGACCCTATTAAGTGACATCATTTCTTTGCAGATATAGCACAACAGAACTTGGAACCTTGGTAACTAGGAATCCACATTCTACAGATAAACCTCATGAGGTTGCTGTGAACATTTAAGGAGAAAACATGGTGTGTTGAGCATCAGACTCACATATCTTCTTGGAAAGTTCTCTCCTGGCTCCTGGCTTTGGAATAAGGAGTGTTGGGTGTTCTGTGGTTTTTCATATTTATTAAATTCCTCTCTTCTCTGAAGAAATATTCTGACTCCCACCTCACTGCCCTTTTGGCCATGGGAACACTTATTTTCACATTTGTAAAGGAGGATTGAGATTTCATCTTTGAAATCAATGCCCTTGGAGTAGCGAGAACAGGGATAGCAGCTGTGTGGCAGGGTTATTCCTGGCCCACTTGGTCTCCTGTAGGTGGCATGTATCATTGATTTCTGGGCTTTGAGAGACAAATGACAGAATTTAATGGCATGGAAGACTTGAGGGGAGGATCAATTGAATTTCTGTATAAAAGCCAAAAAGAAAACTTTATCAATTGAAAAAGGTAATATGTATTTGTTGTTAATGACAAACATTAGACCTAAATATTACATTAAATTCCCATTTTTGTTATACCCTGGTAGTTGTGCTTTTCTTTCATACCCTGCCTCAATTTAAATGAGATGCACTCTTTCTTAGTAGTCACTGAAATAAGAAATCTTACAGGGTCAATAGTGTATTTTACGAGTTGCCAATTGTGGGTGCTTCTTATTTACTCCCCTCATTCCTAATGGCTCCAAGTGTCACCCAGACACCCAGCAGGGCTCAACTCTGCCAGGTTGGCCTTTGCAGGACAGCCTACAGGTTGAGAGCAAACCCTAGCTTAAAAAGCCCAGGCACTTGTTGAAATGGCACAGCTGTCCTGGAGTGTGTTTTGTTAAATGAAGTAAAGGTACGGATGTGTTTTCCTTTAAAAACAAATGCCACATTGCAAGGCTAGCCCAGGGCCTTGAAGAATTCACTAGTGTCCAGGAAGTTTCATGCACATGGCCAGGAAGTTCCTGAGAACAGAGAAAGTGTGTGGAAAGGTTTAATAATCTAGTTCATGTACTATAGAAAATTATTATTATTAAGAATTGTGAATTCCCAAGCTTTCTAATCAATAGTCACTGTGGTTTCAGGGTAGAAATGTGAATGATTAACTTGTCCTTTGTCCTTTGGAATGTCCTTTGCCATTTGGAATGTCTTTTGTTCTTTGGAATGTTGTAATGCTGCTATGCAGGCAACCCCACTACCTATTAACTTAAAACAAATTTTTAGAAGAAGCCAGTCACTAGACATAATATTTGTATGTATCCCCTGTAAAGGTAACATCAAGTTAAAGGTGATGTGTACTGAAATCTTTATGGTCCTGTTTAATGTGCCATGAGTAGAATTGAACAAAGGCCCTTCAAGACACTGTGTCTCTCCTGCACAAGGATGGCCACTCTCCATCTGGATGGATTTGGTTACTTTCAATGAGGTCATTCCTCACAATTTGCAAGACTTATTGGATTTCTGAGGTTTGCAACCCCTTTAAAAAGGATAGTCCCCAAGCTGCCATTTGAAGTTTTACCCAGGAGAGGAAGCTCTGCCTGCAACCATTTTTCCAGTTGGGACTCTGACCAGCTGTCAAAAGGGACTTCCCAGCCTCATGTGAGACCTGATGTTGGACTTTCCCCTGTTTTGGTGTATATATTTTCATTCTTTCCTATGTATTTAGTTGATTATTTTCTTTAGTGATTCCTCAATTGTTATAATCCTTTGATATAAACACAAACTCTTTTGATTAAATAAAGTTGCCTTTTCATAGCATTTAGAGTTTCTGCCTCTTCCTTAGCAAAACACTAGTGCATGCCATTATGGTAGAGGATGGGTATATTATTGCATCTTAGGGTTACCATTGGCTGAGAGTGAAGTGAGAGACATCCAGCAGAGACCCACATTTATGGGAAGAGTTCATCTAGCTAAGTCTTTGACAGAACTCTCACTTTAAATTTGAGACTACTTGACCAAACAAGAAATCCCAGATGGCCAAGGTAGTCATTTCCTGGCCTCCTCCAGCACCTAGAGGGTTGAAGGTCTTCCCCCTGTTCAGGCTCAGCCAACTGGTGCACCAGAATCCTAGCTAAACCTGATTCCTGATGGGAAGGGGTTATATTCATTCATGACAAAAAACAGGGCCCTGAGGAGTGACTGTTGGACCACAGGAAGAGAAAGAGCTGGGCTGAAGTCCTTTAGGACTTCAACATCTGAAGGTCTGAGGTCTCTACCTAAGGGCAGTGGACAATGTGGTCATTTAGGCCTGTCTTCTACAAGAGTCAAAGATATTTTTGAGAATTCCATTCTTATAGTACACTTTCTGATTAGTTCTGCACTAAGTAGTCACTGAAATCTGGAGTGAACTTACAAGGATCTTCGAACATCCCCTCCCATGTGTTTAAAAAGTCCACAGATATCCATGAACAGACATGAAGCCTGGAGGCTTTTACTGCCTCTCCAGTTTTGACTGATGGCCTCTGTTTCACCCTGCCACATGTTCTTGTTCCCAATCCTGAAAAGCTCACTAGGTCCCTGAAGAGGTGCATGATCAGCACTTGCATCATATCAACCTGAACATTGACTGAAGACTCCCTAGTGGAGGGCCAGCTCCTTCTCAGTTTCTGTGCCCATTGAGGACCTGACCAGCAGGGCATAGTTCTGGAAGGTTTTGGAGCAACTCAATTATGCTGAGTGAATCCTAAGATCCCCTCTTTATTCATGTGTACCTTTCTATGGAGAACAAAAGCAAGGGAGGGAACAAATCTCTGTAGATATCTAAAAAGGCACAACACCTTATACATTTCAATGAGAAATACCTTGAAACTCTGTTAAAATTATCTTCTCAAGTACTCATGAATCTTTCTCCAGGATAGGCCATATGTTGGGTCATAAGCCAGATCACAATAAATTAAAGAAGAATGAAGCTATACAAAGCAAATTTTTGATCATAATGAAATGAAGCTTCAAATTAATAATATAAATTGGGAAAATTTTAAAAATATGGATATTAAAATCCACTCAAATAAGTGGGTAAAATGTAGAATTGCAAGAGAAATCAGTAACTATCTCAAAATGAATGAAAACAAGAACACAACATATCAAAACTTATAAGATACAGTGAAGGCAGTCCTGAAATTTATAGCCCTTAATGCTTATACTAAAAAAGAAGAAAGAGGGACTTCCAGGAAGATAGCATCTGAATAGGTAGGCAGGGCTTACCTCTGTTACAAAAACAACAGAGGAAGCCAAAAAGCTGTCCAATGGACTTGTTTTGGGACTATTCAGACCAGGTGAGTGCTGCATAACCCACAGAAGGGTGAGGGACAGAGAGGTGAAGAAAGCAAAATGAAATCTGTGAGTTACTAATCCTTCCCTGGGAAGAGCTAAGGTGTAGCAGAGGTGTGTCAGAGAATGGTTTCCGTTCAGCTAATTTGACCAGAAGAGCCCACTTTGAGTCTTGACTCTGACCAGAAAATAATCACCTGAAAGTGGATGTTGAAAGAGTCACCTCCTTGGAAATATTTGCTAATGAGCACCATCTGCCAGCTGCCCAGGGAACTGCAAGAAAAAAAAATCTTATAGGTGTTTCTTGTACCAAACTCTGGGGGAAGATCTGCACTGCAGGTCTATTTTGATAATATAAGTTGGGCAAGTTTAAAGACTTAGAATAAGTTGAACCAAAACCCAAAAAGAGCTGTGAGACAAACCACTATGCAAGAGGGAGAAATTGAACATCAGAGTAAATTCACTAACATATTCAGATGCCTAGACACCAGCAAAAATTGCAAGTCAAAATAAGAAATAGGAAGACATGGCTCAACTAAAGGAACAAACCAAAAATCCTGATGAGATACAGGATTAAAGATGACTAATCAATGATAATCACACAAATATCCTAAATCAACTCAAGGAGTTGAAACAAATATGACTAAAGAAATAAAGGTTATTAAGAAGAAACTAGGTGAACATAAAGAAAAATATGAAAGCCTGCAATAAAAGTATCATAGCTTATGGGAATGAAAGACAAAATGGATGAGATTAAAAATAATCAAGGTGTTTTAAGGACTACATTTTAAAAATGGAATTTATTGTCTTACAGTTCTGGAAGCCATAAGTCCAAATTGGTTTGGTCTGAGATCAATGTTTCAGTCAACAGGAAATATTCCATCTGGAGACTATAAAGAAGAATCCATTTTCTTGTCTATTCCAACCTGTAAACTTCATTCCTTTAGACTTTTCCAGCTTCTGGTAGCTTTCAGCATTCCTCAGCTCTTGGTCCCTTCCACCATCTTAGAAGCCTACATATCTACTCTGACCAGGGATATTCCTAGAATCCTAGGTCATTATTGAATCTCACACATTTTCTTTTATTGTTTATTTTTGTTTCATTTCTACTATGACATAAGAGCAATGGGGTGGGAAGTGTGTATATTTTATCAATTAGTTCATAGAAAATTCGGGTCCTGGAATAATTGAAAACTGTAATAAATATGTGATATTGAAATAAATGAACTGATGATGGATGAGGATCCAAAACCTATTATACAGTTTATGCCATTAACCTAGCTCATCTTCATGGAGATACACTATCAAGATAGGTCTACTTCTTGTGGAACTGTTTCTTCCTCTAAGGCATTTAAATATTAGTGCCATTTATTCTTCACAAAGAGTGGGTATTTAGAGGGAAAATAAGCCAAATAAATCAACAAATATTAGTAATAACTGGAATAATTAATGAATGATGGTATGTACACCTTATCAATTCTGAGGCATTTTGAGAATGAGAACTACCTCTTATCTGCAGTGATGTTCCACCTCCTTATCTCCTGAGATTTCTCTGTATTTTTTGTCACAAGTCACTTGGCAACTAATTTTAATTGTAGTGAATATCACATTTCCTCACTAAAGATTGAGCAAAGTTTTCATTCCCAGATACCCGTACTATTCCAGATCTGAAAACATTACTTTCCTTCTCAAATTTAAATTAATTTACATCCTATATAACTTAAAATAGTAATAATGGCATTTAAAAGTGAAAATTTATGCACCATCAAGCATTATTAATTTATCTGCTTTTTCATGTTCCACTAATTACTGTTATGCACATACATATTAAACATATATAAAGTTACAGCACATCATTTTGTATTGTCCACCATTTAGTTAATATTCAATGTTATTTTCAGATTCACTCTAGTCATTATAATTTGCTGATGAGCACCATCTGCCAGCTGGCCAGATACATAAAAAATAGAATCTCAATAATATTAGACATATTACTGGAACAGCTTTTCCTTCACATACTTTTGCAAGTATTGATTTGAAGAAAAGTTTCATATTCTTCCTACTAATTGTTACAAAATTCTGCATGCAACATAACCAGATCACTTCACAATCTTACATTATTATCCTAATAATATTTCAATAAAAATATATCAGGCAATATTCTGAATAGTGTGGGAAAGCATGATTTGGTTTTTCCCCTTTCTGATATTTCTGATGCAACTAGTTGAATATTTATTCACTTTTATTTTAGGATTGTCTTTTCTTCAGCATGAAAATGTTCATGCTGATGAAGAAATTTGAAATCACTAATGACTTTCCTTCATTCATTACAGTGAGATATAAATAAAGTATTTTTCATACTTATTTCATTGAATATTTACTCCAGCAAAAATTATCTGCTGTTCCTCTAGAGTCTTCCATTCATGTTAAAGATTTTCCTCTCTGATTTTCAGTTGTAGGAGTTATTACTAACCTGTGTTTTTCTTCTATGCACTTAGGCTGAAGCTCAGCATAAATGTCCTCCTGGTAATATAGACATAGAGTTCTTCCCAGTGTAATTCATTCATGCCTAAATGACAAATAAAGGTATTTGTCATAGATGACATTGACATAGAATTATACTCCTGTGTGTGTTTTCTCATTTGTTTAAACAATAGTCTATGTATGAAGCCTATTCCATTTCATTACATTTATATTGTGAGTTCACTCATGTTTTCTAAGATTAGAACCTTGACAGAAGTCTCTCCCACATAGATGGCATTCATAAGGTTTCTCTCCAGTATGCATTGCCTCATGTTGTCTGAGGGTAAAATGTTGACTGAAGGATTTCCCACATAGACAATATTCATAAGGTTTTACTCCTGTGTGAGTGTTCTCATGTTGCTTAAGCACAGATTTATTAAAGAATTTCTCACATATATGACATTTGTATGGCTTTTCCCCAGTGTGATTTTCTCAGGCTTTCTAAGATTAGAGCTCTGTTTTCCCACAAAGATGGCCTTCCGAAGGTTACTCTCCAGTGTGTGTTCTCATGTTATCTAAAGACAGAAGATTTACTGAAAGCTATCCCACATACATGACATTTACATGTATGGTGTGGGAAATCATGTTTTGTTAATGGTTTTTCTGCTTTCTGATATTTCTGATGCAACACTGATTGAATATTTATTTACTTTTATTTTAGGATAAAAGTTTTATTTCTCTCCAATGTGATTGTTCTTGCACATACATGACATTTGTATCCTTTCTCTACAATATGAGTTTTCTAATATTGTCTAAGAGAAAACCTTTGTCTAAAGGCTGTAAAACATTCGTGCCATTTGTGTGGGTTCTCTACAGTGTGAATTCTTTCATGTTGTCTAATGTTGGAAGATTTTCTGAAATTTTTCGCACATATTTGACATCTGTATAATTTTCTTCAGTATGAGTTCTCACACGTGGCCTAAGTTCAGAATTTTCTCAAGGCTTTCCCATGTTGCTGACAGTTATATGATTTATTTGTAGTGTGGATTTTATTACACTGATTAAGTGATAACAGGTCACTGGGGACTTCTTGAAATTGTTCTCCGATATAGGTTTTCTTTCTCATATGAGATAGCACATATTGAATCATTGTGGGGCTATGAATGAAATCTTCTCCCAAGACATTAAATTCTAGTGGATTCTCCAGAGTGTGAGAACTTCTCTGTTGGAAGGAGAAGAGTTTGCTAAAGTTTGCTCACAAATATTCATTAATTTAATTCTCTATGTAAGAAATCAGGATTAATCATTCAGTGTATGTAGGTAAAATTTTTCACATTAGTTGCACTAAAATGGTGTGTTATTCTTTTGAACATATTCTATCTTTTCGGTCATCTCAATTTCATAGCCATTTAATTACTTTGAAAGACTTTGTTATGTTTCAAAGACCAGAGATATGCCATGATATTAAAATTATTCTTTTATAAGTTCTCAATTTATAATTTTGAGGACAAATTAATTTTTCCCTAAAATTAAAATTTCCAAAATTATTGCTGGGAGAATGTTTAGTCACATCTTTATTTCAGCCTTATGATTTTTCTGAATTCATTCCCAAGTCTTTATTTGTATGACCTGAGTTAATACACAACAAATTTACCATTGACAAGATGGTAGATGAGGCCTAGCTGCAGATATGTTGCATGGATATAATTTCTTCTTTTCAAGGTCACATTCCATGCCTGAAATGACTGAGGATCATGGAGCCTAGAAAGCAATGATATGACATATTTAAGGTGCTAAAAGGTAATGAAAATCTTCCAAACAATAAATCTGTACCCAACAAAGCTGGCTTTCAAAAATGAGGAATAGTTCAAAATATTCACAGATAAACAGAAATTAAGAGAGTTTGTCAACAACAGACCTGATCTTCAAGAAATATTAAAGTGAGCGCAACAGTGTGAAAGATAACAGGAGAGACGGCATTGCAGGAAAGTGTAGAAAGGAAAAATGTTAGTAACAATAACAAAAAGGATAAAAAGATAAATAAAGACAAAATACATCATATATAAACTTAAAAATAAAATGGCTAATAAAAGTACTGTCTTGACTGTAATAACATTAAATATTAATGGAGTAAACTCTCCAATAAAAAGACACAGACTATAAGCATGGATAGGGAAATATGACCCATCTCTATGTTGTCTACAAGAAACTCATTTTAGATCCTGGTACTCAAGGAAGTTAAAAGTGAAAGGTTTGAAATGATTTTACTTGCAGAAAATAACCAGAAAAGGGTGGGAGTAGCTATATTAATATCAGAGAAAATATACTTTAAATGGAAAACTTTTGTAAGAAATAAAAAAGAAAAGTATATATTGATATAAGGGGCAATTTATCAACAAGAAAGAACAATCATAAATATTTACACAACTAACCAAAATACACTGGACAGACAATGGATAAACTAAGAGGAGAAATAGATGCCTCTACAATTACAGTGGGGGAGACTTATACACCTTTATCAGTATTATACAGAACATGCTGACAGAGGGTTAATAAAGAATCAGAGACCTTGAAAAATACATTAGAGGATCTAGACCTAAGAGAAATATACAGAACTTTAGATCCATGTACAGGATACACAATCTTCTCAAACGCATGTGGATCATTCTCCAGGATAGACCACCTGCTAGGTCTCAGAAAATGTCTCAATGAATTTAGAAAGATTGAAATTATGCTAAGTAATTTCTATTACCGCAATGGAATGAAGCTGGAAATCAGTAAGGGGCAGAGAAGCAGATTAGGCAAAAAGACATGGAAATTAAACAACTCATTCTTAAACAGTGGGTCAAGGAAGGAATTAAAAAAGAAATGAATAACTGCCATGAAATGAATGAAAATGAGAACACAACCTATGAAAACCAATGGCATGCAGCTAATGAAGAGCTGCAAGGGAAATTTATAGCCATAAATGCCTATATTAAAAAGAAGAAAGAACTAAAATCAGAGATCTTAATGCATCTATCAATGAACTGGAAAAAGAACAACAAACTAAACCCAAAGCAAGCAGAAAGAAAGATGTAAGAAAGATTAGAGCAGAATTAAATGAAATTGTAAATAAATAAAAACACTAGAAAAATTAACAAAACCAAAATTTGGTTCTTGAGAAGGTTAATCAAATTGACAAACCTTTAGGTAGACTAACAAAGAAAAAAGAGAGAAGATACAAATACATAAGAAAAGGAGAGAGAGGATATCACCACTGATCCCATGAAAATAAAGAGTATCATAAGAGGGAACTTTGAGAAGTTGTATGCCAACAAGGTGGATAATTTAAATGAAATGGACAAATTTCTAGAAACACACAAGTAATCTACATTGACAGAAGAAGAAACTGATGAGCTCAACAGACCAATCACAAGCAAAAAATTGGATTTGTCATGAAAAACATCTCAACCAAAAAAAACAAAAACAAAAAGAAAAACAAAAATAAATAACCCAAGATCAGATGATTCTACTAATAATACTTGAAAGATTACACACCAGTCCTGCTTAACCTCTTTCAAAAAATAGAAGTGGTGGGAACAGTACCTAACTTACTCTATTCTGCAAACATCACCCTAATACCAAAGCCATATAAAGATGCCATGAGAAAAGAAAACTACACACAAATATTTCTCATGAAGCTGGATGTTAAAATATTCAACAAAATACTTGCTTATCATGTTCAAAAACCATTCAAATGAATTATACACAATGATCAAGTGGGCTTTGTCTTTGGTATCCAAGGATGATTCAATATAAGTAAATAAATCAATATAATACACCACATTAAGAGTTCCAAAGAAAAAAAATCACATGATCATCTCTATTGATACAGTAAAAAAGCCCTTTGACTATGTACTGCATCCTTTCTTGATAAAAGCACTTTGAAAGGAAGGAATAGAATGAAATTTCCTCAACTATAAAGGGTATTTTTCATATATAAGTGTATATAAGAAAAATCCATAGCTAACATAATACTCAATGTTTAAATGTTAAAGGCTTTTCCTCCAAGATCTGGATAAGAGAAGGATGCCTACTGTCATTGCTCTTATTTAACATTGTCTTAGAAATACTAGCTTGAGCACTTAGGCAAGAAAATGAAATAAAACACAATCAAATTGGAAAGGAAGAAGTAAATCTTACTGTCTGTAGATGACATGATCCTATATGTAGAAAACCCAAAAAATCTACAACAAAACTTCTAGAGCTGATATATGAGTTCAATAAAATAGCAGGATATAAAATCAACAATCAGTAGCATTTCTGTACACTAATAATGAACAATCTGAGGAGGAAATCAAGAAAAATTTCCATTTACCATACCACAATGAGAATCAAATATCTAGGAACCAACTTAATTCATGATGTAAAGGGCTTGTACACTGAAAGCTATACAACATTGATAAAGGAAAGTATACAAGACCTAAATTAATGTAAGAATATTCTGTCTTCATGGACTGAAACACTAAATGTCATTAAGATGACTGTCCTACCCAAATTGTTTTACAGATTTAATACAATCTCAGTAAAAATTACAAAAGCATTTTTTAATGTGTTGGAAATGCCAATTATGAAATTTATTTGGAAGGGCAAGGGAACCTAAATAGCCAAAAATATATTGAAAAAGAAAAACAAAATTGGAGGATCAGTCTACCTGACTCTAAACACACTACAAAGCTACAGTGGTCAAAATTGTATGGTATTGGCACAATGATAGCCATACTGAAGAACGGAACTGAATTGAGACTTGTGATATAGATCCTTACATATATGGTCAATGGATATTCCACAAGGCCATCAAGTCCATTCACCTGGTGCAGAATGGCCTCTTCAACAAATGGTGCTGGGAGAACTGGATTTGCATATCCAAAAGAATGAGAGAGGATAACCATCTCCTGCCCTATGCAAAAATTACTCAAGCTGAATCAAAGATCTAAATATAAGATCTAATAGCATAAAACTCCTAGGAGATTGTGTACGGAAGCATCTACAAGATCATGTAGTAGGAAATGTTGTCATAAACTTTACACCCTAAGTGCAAGCAATGAAATAAATTAAAAAAAAAAAAAACCCAGATAAATGGACCTTATAAAATTAAAATTTTGTGCTTCAAAGGAATTTGTTAAGAAAGTGCAAAAGTAGCTACTCAATTGGAGAAAATATTTGTGAACCAATTATCTGATAAGGGGCTAATATCCAGCATAAGAAAGGGAATTCTACATCTTGAAAAGAAAAGCAGCCCATTTCAAAAATTGGGAAGAGATTTGAATGACACTTTTCCAAAGATAAAGTAAAAATGCCTCAAAAGCTTATGAACAGATGTTTCATATCACCCACTATTAGAGAAATGCAAATCAACACAGCAATGAGGTATTATCTTATCCCTATTAGATTGGCAGCTATTAAAAAACAGAGAGGAATCCTGCCACCTTGCCAACTTAGTTCCTGGCTTTTAGGTACTTCTTGACTTGTCTCTCCCTTGTGTCACTCTCCTGTTATGTCATCATCTCATTGCATGGCTCACGGGTCCTGGTGGCTCACCCAATTGTGGGGCCTGATAGCTCACCTGTGGATGGGGCCTTGTAACTCAACCACTCGTGTTGCCTGGTGGCACACCTGTGCATGGGGCCTGGCAGTGCACCTTCGCATGGGGCCTGGTGGTCCATGTAATTTCTATTTCTTTCTTTTTTTAATTTTTACTAGGAGGTCCTGGGTTTTGAAGTCTGGTCCTTCCATATGGGGGCCAGATGCCTGACCACCCAAGCCACATCCATCCCCCTGCTATATCTCTTAAGATTGACCAAAGATACCCAAAGTTACAGTCTTTTCCATAGAGGATGGTCATATAATAATCAGGCTTAGTTTATCACCAGCATTCTAAAAACCAGACCTAGGGAGAAAATCTAGGTCTGGGGACACATGCATGGCTTCTAATATAGCAAAAGTTTAGCCTGCCCTGATTATCACAACATCAGGACAGCAAGAATACTCACACATGATTGAATCTTGAAGACTGGATATCAAATGAAATAAGCCTCCACTAAAGGACAAATATTGCATGATCTCACTGACATGATTAAGTATATTCAACAGATTCACAGTTTTAGAGTCAGGAAGATAGGTTATCAGCAGAGATAAAGGAAGTAGAGTGTGGTTAAGTTGATGCTCAATATGGGCAAAACACATGACAAGGAAGAAGGATGTGATTTGGCAGTGGATGGGGGCAATAGTGGTTGAAGATACTGAAATTTGAGGGTAAGCAGGGTGGGGAAGTTGGGTTGGACTATCCAAGGGACTGGATGGAGGGCTGGAGGAAGGAACAGGTAAGTTCTGGGGATTTGTAAGTCTATGGTTTACACTATAATGGTGGGAATGTTCTCTTGGTAAATATGCAAGGGAGGTTTACTTGTGCAGTGCATTGGTAGTGGGGGAATATGTGAGAAAATGTGCACCTGAGGCATGCTTCTATGGAATATGAATGTGTTCATCTTTTCATAGGATGTCAACTCAGTAGGTGGAGGCCCACACAATATGTAAGAAAGTATTAAACTCCCATCCTGGGAAGTCCTGCTACATTCTCAAATAGAGGGGCAAGTATCTCAAGGACTTAGGTAGTGCTTAATAAAAGAAACAGACCAGTATTGCAAGCCTTCAATATTAATGCATGTAACTATGAACGTTATTATTCAATAATTGTAACTTAGTGGTTGTCATACTTTTGGAGGGAAAAGAGAGGGAAGAATGAGTGAAAAAGAGGGTATTTTGCGGGCATTGGAATTATTCTGCATGATCTTGCATTGATGGACACAGCTCATTTTATATTTTGTCAGAATCTGTAAAAGTGTACAGTGCAAAATGTATACCATAATGTAAACCATTGCCATGATTAGTAGAATTGCTTTGATAATTGTTCGTAAATTGTATCAAATGTACCATACTCAAGTACGATGTTATTGGTAGGGGAGGATATGGGGAGAGGGGGCTTGATGGGATTCCTCTATATATTCTATGTTACTTTTATGTAAAAGAAAAATTCTTGGAAAATAAAGTGGGAAAAAGTAAGACACTGGGGTAACATACAGAAGGCATTGTCTGTATACCTAAAAGATAACAGAGCTTAAAGTGATGAAAGCCACAGAGGAATATTTTTAAAATTTTAAGTTGATTTTATTTTAATTCATTTTATTTCATTATTAATTTTTGGCTTTGCTTTTTTAAGAGGGTTTAGATTGCAGAAGGGTTGCAACTGTGGCATGGGAGAGTCACTGGTGCAGGTCCTCAGTTGTGGGGGAATTTGTGGGGAGGGGTGCACATGTGGCATGCCTCTATGGAATATAAAATGTGTGTTCATGTGGTCATGGGGTGTTGTCTTAGTGGGTAGAGACCCATAGAATAACCAAGAGAATATTGAGTTTTCATCCTGGGGAGTCCTGCTATGTTATCTAACAGATTGTACAAATCTTTAGAACACATGAGCAGTGTCCAGAAAAGGACGATAGACCAATATGCAAGGCCCTTGATATTTGTGCTTGTACTTATGAACATTGTTCTTGTGAAATTGACACTTAGCCTAATAATATATATTGTCTAAGAGTTACCTTCTGAAAGCCTCCTTGACATTCAATTGTTGCGTCTCTAAGCCATACGCAGCATATAAACTCACTACATTCTGCCCAGCATGTGACATGACACACAGAAATGAACCTCCATGGCACCAAGTGATTATTACCAAGTTCCAAATAGTGATGCATTTGGAAAAAGACCTAGACCAAATAGGGGAAATATTAAATACAAATGAGATTTTATGGCTAAGAGAATTCAAAGTGAGATAGGAGGTCATTCCAGATTTATACTTATGCATGTCTCAAGAGGATCAAATTGGCTGCCACAGTAAACAGTGCCTCAAAAAGGGGTGCTCCTGTGGGGTCTATAGACACCTAGACACTATAGGCAGAACAGACAACCCCAGGAAATGGCACCCCTTTGGTGAATCTTACCTTGGCATATATGATAACCTATCTCCCCAATGTGTCAGAGTTAGACTCATTTACAATTGTCCCACACATGGTTCTTCTGTCCCTTGTATTCATTCCAGAGAATTATATCTTTTTGCTGTTTATATGCTGGGTGACCCCTTATCTCAGCATAGTTGCAGGCAACACCTACTCTCCAGCTCATTTGACTCACCTATTACAACTAACAAAGCATGAAATTGGAAAATGCCCACTTCAAAAACCAGAGTATCTACAATTGCAAACAAGACATTTCTATCCATCTGCCCTGTTGTAATCTAAAACACCTCTCAATTCAATGCAGAGAGGGCATCACCATTCCCAAATCTTCAAGATTGAGTAATGAACAAACATAAGGTGGGACTGCAAGTATGGAATAAATTAGATTTATTATTATTTTAGTAATGGAAGAATGTTTGACATTGATGTAAAGTCAGTGGTCACCATAGGTTCTGAGGGGAGTGAGAAGGAAGAAGAGTTGTAACATGGGGCAATTTTGGGACATTGAAATTGTTCTGCATGAGAGTGCAATGACAGATACAACTCATTATACGTTTTGTCAAATCTTATAAAATTGTGTGGCACAGATTGAAAATCATAATGAAAACTATAGACCATGCTTAGCAGCAATGCTGCAATATGGGTTCAACAATTTTAACAGATGTACCACATTAATGCAAGATGTTGTTAATTGGGGAAATTGTGAGAGAAGGATAGGTGTGTTATATGGGAATCCCCTATATTTTTTATTGAAAATATATGTAATCTAAAGCTCCTTTAAAAGTAAAGAAAAAATGCAGATTCATTGCCTGAAATCATTGGGGAAAAATGAAACAACATTATTAGAGAGCCATTAACAGAATTACAAAAATCTAAGTAACCCAAATGTTATTATGATATATTTCAATATTGCCAATTATAGACAGGGAATGGTGAAAAGATGTCACATTAAGGGTTAAAATCTCTTTTTAAAAAATTGAGAGTCAAAGTATTTTCAGAACTAAAATAAGGGTGAAATAAAATGAAGTATAGATATTTGCAGGTAAAGTGAAGATAAACCTGAAAGAGGAGGACCATGTCAATGGAAATTATGTGAAAGTTTAACTGCAATAAGTACTTTAATATTCCTTTGCCTAAAGCCAAAGACAATGACAAATGGATACTTGAATAAAGATGAGTACATGTGAGATATAATGACATCATTACAGGATTTCTTGCTCTTTTTCCATGCCATTTTTAAGAGATTATCACTCACTTAAGGACATTTTTTGATGATATTTTCAGTTTATTGACCAAGCCCATTCTTATGTGAATTCACAGGTTCCTGGATCTTACCTGGTCTCTGGACTTGCAGAAATTCTAATAATACTTTCCACAGTTCCTTTCCTTGCTACAACTGAGAAATCACATCTGATTTGCAGAGTTGACACCCAGTTTATATGAAAGAGATACAATGGATTTTGAATTATATCCTAATAACAGTGCATTTTCTTCAAGTCCAGGGCAGGCTATGATGAAGAATAAAGTAAACATTGAAGGTCAAAACAGGGAAGCACACCTTGAACACAGCTCATTGACAATCCTTCAATAGCAAAGGATGCTTGACCATATGCCATAAAACCTTAAGGCTTTGTGGTTATTGTGGTCCATGCCCAGGTTGAGAAACTCTAGCAGCTTTTTTTCTTTGCATAAAGGAAAAATTATGTTTCCACAGTGGTTGAATACTGTTTCTTAAAAGAATCCAATAGTCATAAGATCTACCAAAAACAAATATTTATATATGGAAAGTGTATCCTGATTATTTTTTTACTGTTATGACATACAAACATAGTCCCTAAAGCATAAATATTAGATAATATTTAATCAATTTATATATCCATTTAAATAAAGTTCATTCAGTTCTCAAGAAAGTTCTGTGTATTGGAGATTGTGTAGCGAAAAAGACATGAAATTTTAGTCTAGAAGATTAAATTTCAGTGGTATGGAAAAAGATGTCAGTTAATAAGTGAAGAATCAAATTTCTTCCAGATACTTTTAAGTTTTATGAATAGATAAGGGCAGAACTTGGAATGGCATATGAGAAAACTCTTCCAAATACCTGTTGAATAGTTAAAGGATAAATTGGATACATTTGACAGAGAGTTAGATAGATGATGAAGATAAAGATGATAGATGGTAGATAGATGATAGATAAATAGATGATAGATAGATAGATAGATAGATAAATAGATAGATAGATAGATGATAGATAGATAGATAGATAGATAGATAGATAGATGATAGATAGATAGATAGATAGATAGATAGATAGATAGATGATAGATAGATAGATAGATAGATAGATAGATAGATAGATAGATGATAGATAGATAGATAGATAGATGATAGATAGATAGATAGATGATAGATAGATAGATAGATAGATGATAGATAGATAGATAGATAGATAGATAGATAGATAGATAGATAGATAGATAGATAGATAAAATTTTGGAAGTTCATCAATAGAAATCTGATGATTGATAGTTTTCAGAGTCCCTTCTGTAAACAGCTTTCTCTGGACTGTGTCTATTTTGGTCTACTCTTCCAGTGTGAAATCAATGGATACATATTTGAAGGTCACTGATTCCTAAAACAACAGAGGCATTTAAATTCTGACAGGACTCTCCACATTAATATCACAGTCAGATCAATTAGATGACATCATGAGGAATGGAGGAGCTATGTGGAGAGAAAGTTCAAATTATGTTTGAAATTTCAGTCAGAACACTATGAATGAAAACTTAGTATTTGTATATTAGATATACTTAAAGAGACATTCACATGCTGAACATATAATGTTTCATTATAAAGCAATATCACAACGGTTGTGGTGTGATAATGAGATGAGGTTAGGCAGTCTAATAGCACAAGTCAGGGACCCTTGAAAACTGCTATATTCTCTTGCAATCCTGGCCTGACTTTTCCTGACTCTAAGAGGCCATACTCAATTTCACCTTGGACCTCCAAATCCTGGTTATCATTTTCTATCTTATCTTCTCCTTGATTCTCAGATAAACGATGGAGTGTTCTTAATGTGTTCTGGTCTCTCCATTTCTTCAACAGTTTTCACCAAATCTAAAATTTTGCTGTAACTACTGAACTCCTTTTCCTCTATGAAGAGCAGAAATCAAGGAAAAAATATTCCCTTATTCATTGCTTCCACTTACCAAAATTGCACAAACAATATTTACAAAGGGAAATGTTTGAATAGGGACTAGGGGATGATAAGAAATTCAAACATATTTTCAAAATATGAAAATATCTATATACACTTTAATATATTTATTATTAGAGAAAATAAATTATTTCTCATGGCATACATTGTTTAACCTCTCTTTTGCTCCCTGAACACTATGCAACAATTACCACAACACCTTTAATCCTGGATTGAATGAACTCATCTGCTCAAATATCTACCTCCCATTTGGAATGTTACATTGTGTCCTTACTCATCTCTATCACATGTTGTCACCACAATCCTAAATCCATTACTACCACTTAAAAGGTTAATGAGGAAATTTTTCTCCACCAAGGCCATGGGCTCCCTCTCTTCTCTGAGAACACAGCCTTAATGGAACCTGGAACAAATTAGTGCAAATAATGGACGGAGATTATTTCTTAATTTGTTACTGACCCATCATAATTATCCCAGAGTAATGGACACACTTGGGTCATTCTCAGATCCTTGAATGTCTACTGAGTGCACTCATAATAGACAGTATAATAGGAGAAATCTGTCCATGTTCTGGCAATAGAGATGTAATTTCAGTAGAAAAAGCAATTCCTCTCTCACCAGGACATGCATTGTCAACTGTTTGTCCATCAGCTGTATTCCTCTGATTTTTCACTCTTAAGAACAAGCAGAGGACAAAGCAGGCATTGATGACTATGGAGAAAGAAGCCATGAGATTCAAGACTTGTCCACAATTTCTAGAGCCACTGGTTTTAAATACCCTAACTTTCACCTGGATTTATACCTGCATCCAACAAACAGAAATACAAAGTGTGCTTCAGAAAAATAGTGGGAAGACTGTCATCTCCCTATATAATAAGAGATGATGATGGCCCTTTTTAATAAATAAAATATTTATACAGATATTATAGATATGAATATGAAAACTATTGTTTAATATGTTAACTAGCCCATAGTGTTCTGAATTTTACATTTTCTCCCTGATTACAAAACATAGGTATTCCTAACAGTGGCCACATGTGGATTTTGGTGACCATATAAAGACAAACACTATGGAATTTTTCAGATTTAAGGAATTTTGGTTTATGAACTAGCTGTTTATCAGTCCCCTGGACACTTCCTTCCTTCCTGCTCTACCAAACTCTTGTCCTTTTGTATATACTTCTCCCAAATCATTTTGATTTCCCCACATGGGATTTCTAGAAATATTACTCCCAGAACCCTGGCTTATAGATATATCCTCAAGATTTTCATCCCATTGATGAAAATTAAAAATGCAGTTCATGATGGTGTTAATCAATTAAAGACTTAGATCATTTGAGCTATCAATATCATCAATCCTCCATGTCTAGACCTTAAACTCCCTTCATCAGAAAGTAACAGATTAACGGCAATCACCCCAACACTCTTGGATGGTGAAGTCTGGAGCTTGGTTGACACCCAGATGCTTGATGAGGGTGGAACCAAGAAAATGGCCATTTGGCAAGCCTGTGGAAAGGGTGTGTTCCCATGTGGCCCCAAGGAGAAGAAACCATCTTCTTAAGAATGACTCTCAGACTTTGAAATTGAATGAAGGATGCCCTGCAGGTTTACCAAACTGTAGAGAATCCATGACTCATGTTTAACATCCCAATTTCTTCTTATGATATTGAAAATGTTTATCCTTTGTCTTTCCATTTGTGTACTGGAAGCAGTTAATTGGTTTTGTAAGTTTCAGAGGTCTTTAGCAGATGGAACTTTGCCTCAAGATGAACTGTATTTTTTTTAAATGATTATGATATGATTTTGTAATTGAATTGTTACTGATTTAAGGTTTTTTGAATATTGTAATGTATTTTTGGAATTCAGAGGGTAGAGTGTAACCATTGGCCAAATTGATGTAATTATGAATTCCAAAAATATAATTGGATCATGCTTGTAAACTTATCTGTTAATCTGGGCATGATTAGGTTATGATTAGGGCATTGAGCCCCACCCCTTGGTGGGTGGGTAATCGAATATAAAAGGCAAGGCAAAGAACAGAGAAGAAGCAGTTTTTGAGAAGCAGTTTTGATATTGGAAAGAAGGCCACAGGAGAAGAGAAGCGAGCCATTCTCCTGATCATCTACACATGACCTTGTGGAGGAAATAGGAACTAAGCCCTGAGAGAAACGCAGCCCTGGAAAGAGAGGAGCCCCAGAAGCCTGAACCCTGCAAACGCTGGCAGCTGTCTTGCTCTAACACGTGGCAATGAACTGTGGAAAGAGAAGAAACTTAATGCTTTATGGCCTAGTATCTGTGGACTTCTACTGAAAATAATTACCCTTTATAAAGACCAACCCACTTTTGGTATTTCACATTAAAAAAAAAAAAGAAAGTAACAGATTATATGGGTTGTAATGTACTGTCATATGCCACAAAATTCATATGATAAAGAGGCTCAGAAAACAGAGACTGGGTGGGCACAGGAAAGTACCTATTTCCTCTATCTGATATTTTAGGAAAATCGTTACTGAAATCCTTTCCAATATTAATCATCTTTAGTTGTAAAATCATTGCATTAATCATTTATAAACTATACGTTCCCCTTAACACTTTGTGAATAATGTTATTATATGTGCAAAATGATAATGTGTTATAAACAGAAGAAAACACCCCTTTGTATCTGAAATCTAGAAAAAAAAGGAAAAATTATGTATTAAATGTGACAGATTCACTTACATTATTCTCAAAATAATTTATAGATGATTTATTTGTGAAAAAATATTTATGGATTATTTACAAAACAGGACATGATCAGAAGTTGAGAAAATTTTAGTAGCATGACAAAATTACTTGGCTATAAAATGACAAAGCTAGAAATTGAGTTTTGCTTTGCATATATGCCATGCTTAAATTTCTGGAACTTTACATACCATACCTAGGTTTACCCTGGAATGTACCTTGCCACATCAATAACCATGGGTCACAGCTTGTGGTTACATTTTTTTTTTGTTTTGTTTTGCTTGGTTACATGATTGCTTCTCATGACCAGATTTATCTACCACATGGAAACTTTCAGTGCATTGATCTCCCTTGCCAAATATCAGTCACTATAATGTCTCTATCTTCATTATTTCAGTATACTTTAAAACACATTTACTCATTTCAACAGATATGTACCAAGACCAACATTTTGATTTTTCTTATGTCCAATGCACTATAATTAAATAGTTGTGCTACTCTCCATAAACACTTCAAATCTTCTCCATGTCTTTTGAATTTCACACATTCTCACACTGACCTTCAATTTCAAAAGATTGAATCATCTCCTGCTAAGCAAATGGATCATAAAATTTGGCTACTTACACTTTAATACCATAATATTTTTTAATATTCCTTGCATGCACACACATTGTCTATTATTTCTCTCCTATTAAACAGAAAAGTTATGGTACCACTGGCTGAGTTCAATATATTCAATTGAACTCTTACTCTCTTGTTTTGTTGGCAACTATAAACTGATCATAAATTCAACCTCTTTTGCCAGAAGCCTCTCCCTCTCTTCAAAATCCATCTTATCATGTAAGCTTATATAACTGATGCATGACCTACTTTTGGGGCCTTTGTTGTTTCTTTCTCTGACATCTTAGTCTCCTGTTTTCAAACTACTGTAGTTACTCCTTCCACTTATCCACTGTAAAGAAGAGCTCAATGCATTATTGGAACATCTTAAAACTAAATCCTAGCCCCTCTTCTCTCCTTTTATCCACTATCCTGACATGCTCACATATTTAATTGATTTTAATTTCTTCCATTCCTATCTCTGAATTGATAGTAACAAACTATTTCTCTAGGCTGCTTCTCTGAGCTATCATCATGAAACACTTAATTACATAACCTAAAATGGATTATATTTCAGAACATTACATGTCTCCCTAAATAAAAACATCTCCTTTTGTCTTCAATATCAAGGTTTCCACTAGATATTCAGAGATTGAGCCTTTACATTCCTTCACAAAACTACAAAAGACAATGAAACAGTGTTTTTATATCTATACTAAGCACATTTTCACCATTCATTTCCACCTTAATCCACAAACATACCTCCTCACGCCATACTCATTTTCTCTCATTCCTAGTTTGAATATGAATTCCTCAGGGATCCTATCACTGAACTCCACCAATGTTAGAATTTACATTAGCTCTATGTTTGGTCTGTCTCTCCCATTGATGTGGACACAGAAAAATCAATCCATGAATGTTAAGATGAGACAAATTTCCCATTGACCAATATATATGCATTTTAAACCAGGAGAAATATGTTTACACTTACCCTCAGAAGACCAACTACCTGAAATATCTATAGTCATTTTAAACGATTATCTTCTGATGAAAAATTCATTGAAAAATACAGAAGTCATGTTGAACATTTTCTCCATTACTCAGCAGGATCAAATTAGATTGGAAAAATGAGAGAAGCCAATACTTTATTGAAGCTATGATGAGAAAATAAGGAATAAAATTTTGATGGTGAGCACTCATTTTATGGAGTTGATGATGTCATGAATCATCCAATTCAAATAATGCATCCTGATTAATTTGCATGTCCATCAAGATAAGTGTAGGGAGTGGATGTGGCTCAAGAGTTTGTGTCAATGTTTCCCATGTAGGAGGTCCCACATTCAATCACTGGCTCATGACCTTAAAAGAACAGCCTAATTAAGATCTGGCCCTTTATACAAAATAGTTTCCGTTTAATTTGGTAAATCTAAAGATGCAACTAAGTAGAACAGATTATGTCCTTTAATTCAGTCATCCTTCTACATATCTCAAAAGCAACCCACACATGCCTTACTCCAGATGCCTCTATCTTTTGTGGATTTTGGTGGTTCTAGGCTATACTATAGAGAATATGCAGCAAGTGAATCCTTAAAGCTATTTATTTCTGAGAGGTCTTGTAATTTACCAACATTCTGTCTGGTTATGGGTATCAATTTGACTCTAAATAAATATAAGTATTCATCCTAAAATTTTATACTCAAAATATTAGGGATTCACAGAAAAATGTTAGTAGAAACCCATTAAAATATTTAAAGCAGCAAAATTATATGATCATATTTGTGTTTGTAAATTAGTCTTTTACTGACTCATAGAATGAAGTAACTTAGAGGCAATTGGTGACATTTAAGAATTAGATGATTGCTTTGTATAGGGGCTTGAAAGTGAAAATATGAAGGGCAGGATGGAAGGTTATAAGATATAATAAAGAAAAAGCGTCAGATATAATTGAATGCTAATGATCTTAGACTTTGTACTAAAGACTGAGCATGAACGTTTGAAAAAAGTTTTTAGAGTGAAAAAGAGCAATAGCAGTTGAGAAAGAGAACACTCTGTTAAGTATTATATATGGAGGAAAGCAAGATACAGAGAAGCATATTTTTATAAAATGAGCCCATTTTCTCAGAACAATAACAAATACATGAATGTATTAGAATACAAGTATATGCATATTTATATGTGTGTACATAATAGAGTACATATATTTGTATAACTTGGTATAATTATTTAGGTATGAATAATAATAGACTAGTTACCAGATAGTAAGTATGAATTACCATGGTTTCACTTTAAGGACATGAACAGAGAGTCAAGAATTAAAACATGCTTAAAAGATGGTGGGGAAAATGGCAAAGTAAGAAGCACCAGGAATAGTCCTTCCACCAAAACAACCACTGAAGTGGCAGGAACTGTCTGAGTCAACAATTTTGAAGTTCTGGAGACTAGTGGAATAGTGTGCAACATCCAGAAAGGAGCAGGAGAAAGAGACTTGTAAATTGAAATAAATGCCACTGAGTTTCAGCCTCCCTGCAATGATTACTATCCCCCTTCCCCTAATCTTGTAATGGGGAATAATTTATGGTACTGTCACATGATACCATAATATTATGTAGTCATTGGAATGAAAGTGTTATAGCAGTTGAGTAACAGAAAGCTCTGTGAGTTGTTATTTAAGAAGGAAAGCAAGATGCAGAAGAGTACATATGAAATGAACCATTTGGGTAAAACACCAAATACATGAATATGTTGAACAAATGTAGGGGTATTTATGAATGTATTAAAGAGTAGATATATATATCTGAATGTAGGTATGATTGTTTAGGCACAAATAAGGCAGACTACTTACTAGACTGTTAATATGAATTGTCTTGGATTCACGTGTGAGACAGGTAGAGGTAGAACATGCAGAAAAGATAGAAATTAAAGAAAAGAGCATAGATAACATGTGCTCCTATGTAGAATTATTTATGAGTGTGTGCAACGTGTACTGTAATGAGTCCCATTTATATAATTCATTTGTCAATATGAATTAAAAATTAGAACATCCAAAATTGTAGTTACTGAATTACAGGGAACCATGATTGTTTATTAAATGGTAAAAGGTGAATAGAAATAGGGGACAGTGTGACCTATTTTCTAAAAGGCAAAGAGATCTACATGAATATCTGTACCTGTATGTATGTCCCCCAGAAAATAAGACAGCATTTAAGAATACACATGTGTCATTAACATTGGGCACCTTGAGGGAAGAGGTTTAATTTACATGAGGGAATGGCTCTACTTATTTATTTATACAAGTTTATAATGTTTATAAGTTAAAAAATTAATAGCTATATATGTATAAATATTTCATTGGATATTTTCTAAAATGATTTTATTCAATGGATGAAGAGCATGACTACAGACACAGCAGATCTTTTTCCTATTTGAAAACAATGACCTCATCTTATCTCTATACCTAGAAATAACCAAAAAGTATTTTATGAGAGTTAATGTGCTTATTCTTGATGTAACTATTTTTTTAACTTTAATTTAAAGAAGTTTTAGATTACAGAAAAGTTACATTGAAAATATAGGGGATTCCCATATACACCACCACATTCCCTTCTCACCTTTCCCCCTATTAATAACATCTCACATTAGTGTTATACATTTTTTACAATTGAACAAATATTGAAACATTGCTACTAACCATGGTGTATAGTTTACATTATGGTTTACACTTTGCAAAGCACAATTTTATAGGTTTTGAGAAAATGTATAAGGCTCTGTATCCATCATTGCAATATCAAGCAGAAGAAAATGCTCTATGTTCTACCTAGTCTTCCTTCCCCCTCCTCTCAGAACCTCTGGTAATCTCTATCTTTATACCAATGTTGAAGTAAATGTAAAGAGTGCATTTCTAGAGATAGAGAGTAGTTGGACAAGAATGCAGTTCAATATGCAACATACCGGCGACTACAAGATTCTCTTTCTCATATACTGCTCTCACATTTTTCCCCAATGTGTTCTACTTGAAAACTCACCATTGTACACTCTAGGCCTTTTCAGAAGACTGGACAAATGGGGAGTTAACTGAGAAGATGTAATTTATAAGGAAAAAGATTTTAGGCAAAAGGTCTTCAAGTAGTTGGAAGCCATGAGCCATTCTCTGCCCAGCCTTTACCCAGCTCCTACTGTGGTACATCTGTGCTTCACAGGCTTTTATTTTTCATGGTGGTAGTATACAGATTAACCACCTCTTAAATTCCTCAATTACCTCTACCTCAGAAGCTAATGATCATTGGAGCTGTCACAATCTATCTGTAAAAATAGGACACAATGGGGATGGATGTGATTGTCCTGAAGACCCTGACCACCTTTCTGGTATCTCTGAAAGCTTCTCATAGCTCAGGGAGATGGGTATGCCTCTGGTACCTCCATGAGTTCCCAGACCCTGGGGCTTGATGCTTGGCTATGCGTTACGCTCTGCTGCCCACTAGAGAATTTGGGTCTGAATTTGGCTCTCCCATCCTCACTTCTGATTATATAGGTTACTCTAGTTCAGTTCAGGTTTAGGATAACTTTACCTCTCCATTTTGCCTTTACTATGATCTGAGCTTTTGTCTATGTGATGATCTCAGGATAGGTCAGGTCATAGAACAGAAAAAAATGAAAGCCAACAAGACTCAATGATAAAATCGCAGGAGAAAATCTATTTAAAAGTTCTCATACATTTAAGGAGAGCTTTGCAGCAGTATATTCTTGATGTACTGGTTCTACTTTTACCCAGAAAAGTAAAGTGCTCAGTAGAATTTCTCTACTTCAACTGCCAATTCAACTGAACTAAGAGGAAACAATATATCATAAACCCAAATTCAGTTTCTTCCTGTGAGGAAACTGCTGGTGTCATGAACTCACTTTATCTCACAATTCCCTCCCATCCTCTTGCAATGCCCTCTTTTTCGTGGCCTGTAGGTTGGCCCATTGTTTCCATGCAGGCACTATTCCCCACAGCCTTGCACTGATTCTGTTCCTTCTACTATGAAAAAAAAATGTTACATCATCCTTCAGAAACACACTTACCATGGAGCTGGCTTGTCTGAGACCCTCTTCAGCATCACATGCCCCAATAATATCCCATCTCTCCTTCCTGGCATACAGGGTTGCTCATATTCAGGGTCTTCTAGAACTCTTGTTCTGATAAGGCTTCTATATTCTCCTGACCTGAGTGAGGTTCTGAGCCTGAACTGATGTTCAGTTCCTTCTAGGGCAGGTGATACCCATGAGGCTGGGGTAAGCTAGGGGCTGTAGTGGATGGAATGCTGCTTCTTAAAGAGCAGATGTATTGAAGTAGCCTGAAGAGAGGTCTTCACAGCAAGGTTCCCATTTCTCAGCCCAAGCATCCTGATCTTTCCCAGTCAGGGTGTCTTCCAGAAGGTCTTGAAGCACTTCACCCTCTGTCCTTAAGAATGTGCTGCTCTCAGTTTCTTCTGACTTCTCATGTAAGCTTCCTCTTTTTCATTTCCTTTCTCATGTTGGCCTTCAGGATTCACTGAGCCAGTTGGTAGCACTTTGGAATGGGGCTGTTCTCAGTGGGACCTCCACTTCTCCAGCATCTCCTCAAAGAGGACATGGCAGTTGAATCCCTCTTCACCTCATGCTCTACATGTGCCAAGTAATGTCTCCACTGGTGAATATGTGGTTTTGGTTTGCCCTCAACAGCTAACACCCTTTACTCTGAGCACTCTGCTAAAATATTTGCACCTGACCTTTGACAATCTGAAACAGACCCATAGGTGAATGAAGTAATGGTCTTCTCAGTGGAAGTTGAATAAGACATCTCTGATACTCTTTGAATCTTGCTGGGACTGGAAATAGGAGCCTGTGATAAGGTAGCACCTTATAGCAAACATCTTTACTCTTTGAAAACAGTATAATAAATATTGGGATTTTATGTTTACAACTACAGATTCATATATACATATATGAATTTTGGTATTTATTTTTGAATTCCAAATGATTTTCTCATTTGTAACATTGAAATCAGTTCATATGCCTGAACTTTCAATAGTATGTTACTTCTTCAAAGAAGTATTTTATGAAAATGATTTTCTTAGAAAATTCAGAATGTAAACACTGAAATAAGAGAAATGGTCACCTCTTTTTAATGTGTTTCCAAACTTCTTTTAAGGGAAGGCTTATGGAAAATAAATTATGTTTAAAGAAAGATTTTAACTCATATAATGTGCATTAGTTCTCACAGTTGTACCTCTTCTTTTTAGCATTTTTAAATGCTAATTTTTAGCATTTTTCATTTTTAAAATGAAAAAAATTGCTTTTTCCTGAAAAGAATGTCTTGTTACCATGCCTTTATTAGATAATCTCAATTATATTGCTTTCTTAAATTCCTCAAAAAATACAATCTCATTAGAAAATGTAATAACAATTACACTGAAGTAAAAATATTTCTGAAAACCCTGTTCCCCTGTCCCCCACTCCTCTACCCCACTTGTCCATTTCTTCCCTTTATATCTACACAAAACATTTAGATCTTGGAATACATAATTGGATAAATTTTCTAAGCCAATTCTGGAAACCCCTCAGAGTAAAAATTCTTGTTTTTGTTCACTCATTTATTCATTTATTCATTCATATTAAGATATTTTGTTAATTTTCCACTAAGTAACAAAAAGTACTTTCTCAGTAAAAGCTTCAGTGAGCTTTACTCCTTACTTCAGATCCATCATTTTTGTTCTGGCCCAGGATAAATCAGGTCCCAGAGAAATCATGGGAAACCTGGACAGGGAGAATCAGACCCCTCATTTTCCAGCTCCCATCAGTCAGACAATTTTCCTTCCATCCTTACCTAAAATTTTAGAGAAAGGTCTCTTTTTCCCAGATAATTGTTTCATATCATCTCAGTGAATGTGAACCTAAAAGAACAGTTTCTGCAAGATTTTATCACTTGTTCTAGATATAAGTGCTGTCCCAAATTTTCCTGAGGTTTGGATTCTGATTTAGTTCTGTTTATAGCCAAAGTACCCTCCCACAGGGAGATCTGAGATTAACAACCTCACAGAGGAGCAGTTGGGAGCTGAGTGAGCACCAAGGCTTCTAGTAACCCTTGTGTGACATCATCACTGACATAGCTCAGTTCTGTGGGCTCAGTTTGAATCTAAAAGTGGCAACAAGAAAAACATGGCATCAGTCAAAGAAGCATATTTTGGTGAGAGAAGTGAGATTATATAATAAAAATGAATTGAAACCTTTCCCTTTCCTCAAAAAAAAAAGATGCTGGCAGTTGTGGGAGAAAGAAAAAAGTACAGAGATTGATAACTAAATGTGATGAGATATTTCTTTCTCCCAAACCTTTCATGGACTGTGGTAGTTATGCTTCATCTTAAAATGGAGGCCTAGCATGCTCCCTGGCTAGAACTGTTCAGAGCCAGATTTTGTAGGTGCCGCAAGGGGGAGAAGAATCAGTAACATATGTCATGATGAAGCAAGCCTCTTATAAATAAACATGATGAGGTGGACATTTGAAGAAAAGTGAAGTAGAAACTTCTAAAAATTTCTACAAACCAGTTAAGGGAGTGTATATTCTAGAAAGTCGATTCATATGTGGTAGTTTCAAGGGGGTTGGTAAGTGGCAGTTTCACTGACTCCAGCCTAGTTCCTATGTTTAAGACCCACCTTCATCCTTTATTGACCATGTGTTCTTTGATGTTTCATTTGATCTCTCCATGCTTCACTTTACTCATCTGAAAATAGAGAGGAATCTATCCCTCACAAAGTTTTCTTATTAATATAAAATGATCTAACACATGTAGACACAGAACAATGAAAGGCTTGTAGATATTAAAACCATGTAAATGCTACCTATTACTGTTATGCTTTAGGTCACAGTTTGCTTAGTATGTCCAGACTAGGTGATTTCCCTGATTCATGGTTTCAGAATGCCTAAAATTCAAATTTCATCCTAGCCCTGCTTATGAACCTTAAGAATGGTATTTAAAAATATCTTATTACTCTTATTAATAATATCTTACTAATGCTTGTACTTACGAACCTTATTCTTATAAAATTGAAACTTTGCCTAGTCATATATTTTGCTTAAGAGTTACCTCCTGAAAACCTCTTTGTTACTCATATGTGGCCTCTGTCTAAGCCAAACTCAGCTTAGAAGCTCACTACCTTTCCCTGGCATGGGACATGATACCTGGGAATGGGCCTTTCTGACACAAAGTGATTATTCCCAAATGCCAGTTAACAATGCATTTGTAAAAAGACCTTGACTAAATGGGGAGGTAGTAAATACAAATCAGTTTTTATGGCTAAGAGATTTCAAACATGAGTTAGGATTTCCTTCCAGGGGTTACATATATGTATGTCTTTGGAAGATCTCTCTGACTTCCATAGAAAACAATGCCTCCAGCATGAAATCTCTAGAATTGTCTGCACAATATAAGCAGGGCATTCAACCCCAGCAAATCAACACCCAGTCAATAGGGCTTTCCTTGGAATATATGATAACTTAGCTCCCCAATGTAGCAGAGATAGACTCATGCATAATTTTCCTATACATGGTTCTTTTGTCCATTTTATTTGAGCCTATAACTAGCATGGTACCAGTTAAATGTATGTCCCAGAGATTTAAATCTTTGGGCTATCCATGTACTTGTTAAACCTTGAATCTCAGCAGAGTTGCAGCCAACACCTACTTTCCAGTTCATCAGACTTGCCCAGGACAACTAACAAAAGGATGATAATGGACAACACCCATCCCTGAGGGAAAACAGCCTGAAGTTGCAGTGTTTCCCTGAAGCAAACAAAGCATTCTTGATGCTGATTAGAAACATTCCAGTTTTGTGCAGAATATTCTGGGTGGTTAGAACAGCAATGACTAAAGAACTTACTATGTTGCAAAGAGATAAGAGGACATTCTCTGCATTATGTTTCTCCATTTGCAGATTCCCAATAAATACAGTGGTGAAACCAGAATCTGGGCTTTCAGTCCTTGAAACTGTTAGTCCCCTGGTCTCATCTTTTCTCTATCATGCATTTGTCTTTTTCTTAAGGTCTGCAGTGCCTTCCTTTCTGACCATTCATTGTTCAGCTGGTCTCAACAAGTGGCTCCTGAACAAGGATGGATTGGAAGAAGAATCACTTTGAGTGAAATAAAAATGGTGGTGTAACACTGCAGAGCCCCTGAGAATGTGAAGAGGACTCTGGAGCCCCTGGTAAGGTAGGGACAACTCTCAGGCATAATTCAGGGTTACTATGGGAAACAGAGACAGCATGGCAAAGCCCCAGCACTATGCTTGTCTCCTAAAGCAACTTTTTAAAGCTGGAAGTACTAAAGCTAGTGAGGTTTGTCTTTTAGAACAATTAGAAGATTGAGAAATGCTGCACTTGGTTTCCTGCATTAGGTAGTTTAGAATTAGAAGATTGGGGGAAAGTAGGAAGATAATTAAAGAAATTACATGTTCAAGGGGTGCAGATCCTGACTACTATTTGGCCTACTTCATCTATTGTTAAATCAGTACTGGAACCTTTACAAACAAAGAATGAAGAGTAAATAGATGAGGAGAAAGAGAAATTTGAAGATAGTTCCTATCAGGATTTTCTTAAAGATTCTTTCCCTGAAAGCATTCTCCCTTACTGCCCATGGTGCCGTAAGGAAAAGCATTGGACAGATAAATGTAGATCTAAATATGATAAAGATGGGAATCCACAGCCTGGAAATGGGCAATGGGGCACTCCCTCTGGTGTGCCAAAATCTTTCCAGGGGCTTTGGTCAATTATACCCAATCTAAAAAGAGCCATTCGGCTCTGTCCCCACAGCTTTCAGATCCTTGGCAAACTTAGGTGCCACCACCTAGGGAAGTGCTGGCCTGAAACTTGCCACTACTGAAAAATTAATACTTAAGAAACAAAATAAAGTCTGTCTAGCTAATTCAGGAGTGAAAGGGCCTATTCCAGAAGATTTAGTGAGATTAATATTGGGAAGATCTAGTATTAGTTGCAGGGGCATCACTATGAGGAAAAAACAGATAAATTCACCTTTCCAGTGGAATATTTAAACTCATTTATCAATTATTCATAAGGCAAGTAAAAGTAAGAAATAAAAGATAAAATAACACAATTCAAAACTGCAGTCATATTTGGACAAATATACAATTTTACATCCAACAATGAATGAATGCATATTCCTACATACAGATATAGAATAATTCTAAAATACTTATTAGAGGATTAAAAAATGCCTCAATAAACTTTAAACAAGAGACATTGTACAGAACTGTGAATTTAAGGTAGAAGTTAACAATAATTGATTTTTTATATATTTGGAAATTTAGAGAAAACCATGCTTAATGTTTTTAAAGACTAAACAATCTTAGAAAAAAGTTTAAAGAGCTTTAGTTGATTATTGAACTGGTTTCACTTTGGACATGTAAATAGCTTGTATATTCTTCACTCCCAGCCTCTAAACAAGAAAAATTATGAAAAACTGACTGTCAGTAAATCTTAGACCCCTTAGACAAGTGAGATTCCTTGGAAAAAAATCTCCTCAAACACTGAAGAGAAGGGCAGATACAAACAATCACATTCCTAGCACAGAAACCACAGAAGCTGCAGCCTGCCTGGGGAATGATGTATGGACTAAAGTAGACTTATTGGTATTCTACTAGAGACTTATTTTGATTATAGCAGTGGAAGAAATTATATCATTGATGTGGAGGCAGTGGCCACTGGAGGTTCTGAAGACAGGGAGAGGGAAAAACAGGTATAATATGGGAGCATTTTCAGGACTTGGGAATTGTCCTGAATGACAATGCAATGACAGATATAGGACATTACGTATCTTGCCATAACTTACAAAATTGTGTGGGAAAGAGTGTAAACTAAAACGTAAACTATAATCCATCTTTACTGGCAATGCTTCAAAATGTTTTCATCAGTTGTAACAAATGTACCCCACAAATGAAGGATGTTGTTAATGTGGGAAAATGTGGGAGATGTAGGGAGTGGGGCATAGGGGAATTCCCTATATATTAAATAACAAGATACTTAGATTACATAAATGTTACACAAAAGATATAAGGATTTCCATATGCCCCACTCCTCACACCTCCCACACCCTCTGATATGAATATCCTTCATTAGTGTGGCACATTCATTGCAATTATAAAAGCATCCTGGGGCTTCCCCATTTAGCATGGACCATAGTTCACATTCTCCCACACAGTTTTGCATGTTAGGTGATGATATAAAATGGCCTAAAACTGTCATTGCAACATCACTCAGGATAATTCCCAGTCCCAAAAAAGCCCCCATATTACAACTGCTTTTCCCTCTCCTTGCCCCAAGAGCCTCCAGTGGCCACTGGTCCACATCAATGTTGTAATTTCTTACATTGCTAGCATCACAATATGTCTATAGTGGGATACCAGTAAGTCCACTGTAGTCCATAGCTCTTCCTCCAATCCCAAGGATTCTGGGATGGTGATAACCACTCCAACTCCAATTGAGAGAGGGTTTATATCCCATGGGGAAGATGGATGGGACTATCCTGCCTGCAGCTGCAGACTTTCTCCATTCCCTGAGATGACCATTGTCCATCATCATCTCCCCATCAGTTGTCCTAGGTGAGTCCAATGAGCTATAGAATAGCTGTTGCAACTCCACCGAGGTTCCAGGCCCAGCTGGCACATGGACAGCCCAAAAACTTGAGTCTCTGTATGTACACATACAAACTCCAGCACCAAGTATAGGTTCAAATAGAAGGGATATATGAGTCATGTTCAGGAAAGGCATAATTGAGTCCAAATCTGTCACTCGCAGGAGCACAAACTCCATAGTAGGGTCCACTGTCAAGGCACCAAACTATGGAGATATCCACCCTTTACTGTAGGACCTGGGTGTCTCCAGAGCCTTCAGGAGCCTCCATATTTGGGGTAGTATCCACTTTGGAGGTCTATGAGATCCTGCTGTGATGTGAATAAGTGTTATCTCTGGGATAATGTCTTGACCCATTTTGAAGTCTCTTAGCCATACCAACTCATTTGTCTTTTCCTTTTTCCCCTTTCTCTTGAGGCCTTTTTCCAGTTGCATTGCTTGTTGATGCTTGGTAGCAATCCCTTGGTGCCAGGAAGGCTCATCCCAGGGAGTCATGTCCCTTTCTTGGGGGGAGATAATGCCTTCATATGCTGAGTTTGGCTTGGAGAAAGGCTGCATTTGAGCCACAAGGAGACTCTCAGGAGGTAACCCTTAGGCACCCAATAACAATAGGCTAAGTTTCAATTTCAAAAGTAAAGACTCATAGGCCTAGTCATCAATATCAAAAGCCCATCAGTGGATTGTTCTCCTTTGCCAGTCACTGCCCCTGCATTTGGGAGACTGTTGCTGCTCCCTTAGAGAATGTGGCAGAGCCCTCCATAATGGGAATTCAGTATTCTCTCAGTTATTGTGTGAGTCTCCACCCACTGTAACAATGTCCCATGAATATTTAAACATTTTTACAGATGTTATATGTATGCTCAGGTGAACTTCCTCCAAAGCATCCCCTATCATTGACACCCCACTCCAGTGATCTTGCCCCACCCCATGGAATTGTCCTGAATGACATTACAATGACAGATACAGGACATTACATATCTTGCCATAACCTAAAAAATTGTGTGGGAAAAAGTGTAAACTACAATGTAAATTATAATCCATGCTTAGTGGCAATGTTCCAAAATGTTTTCAACCTTTTAACAAATGTACCTCATTAATGAAGGATGTTGTTAATGTGGGAAAATGAGGGAGATGTAGGGAGTGGGGCATATGGGCATCCTTTATATTTTTATGTAACATTTATGTAATCTAAGTATCTTTAATATATATATATATATATATATATATATTAAAAAAAAATCTTAGAAAAAAAAAAGTGAGCGGTTAAATAAATGAGGAATTGCTGAAGTACAAGTATGGGCTAGCTTGAGACACAAAATTTCCTTGAGGTAAATTTTAGGGGCACTAACATTGCTTGGGTCATATCTACAGAAATCCAATCGGATTGCCACTATGAATTTCAGAGAACAACATTCTTGTTTTCAGGAGTGGAGGGAAAAAAATCACAATTTTGAAATAAAACAAAAGCAGCCCATTCTCATTAATGATTTCCTACCCTATTTTACCACAGCCTAATCAAAGAGGATTTTTCCAGATTAACCTGATTGGGGAAATGGAAATAAAAGATTTCTCTTGTTCCATCTCCACACAAACACTTTCTATGGTCAATCTTTAATTTTAGGCATTCAAGTGGTATTTGCATTTATATAATGATTAATGATGTCTAGTATCCACTCATATATTATTTGCTAAGTTTATTTCACCCTTAATGAATTACCTGTTGAAAACATTGATTTATTTTTAATTGGGTTGTACAATTTTTTATTGTGCTTATTTTTATTGAGTTGTTCATTTTTTTTCTTGTTCATATGTAATACATGTTTATCTAATCTAAATAGTAGTTCTTTGAAGACTATATGTTTTTCAAATATATTCTTCTAGGCCATAACATATTTTTTTCCTTCTATTTACAATCTCATTCTTGTAAGAACATTTTTCACCTTTTAACAATTCATTTATCATGGCTTTTCTTTCTTTTGATTATAGTTTTGTATTGGCTATAACATTTCCTTTTCTAATCTAAGGACCTAATGATTTTCTTTTATGTTTCATTGAAAATATTGCATATTTTATATTTTATGTAGAAATCTATGACCCATTTTGAATTAATGTAGGTATAGTGTGTGTGGTACAGGTAATTGTTAATTTGCTGTGTATATGTATGTCCAATTGTTCCATCAACAGTTGTTGAAAACACTATCATTGCCTCAAAGAATTACTTACATTCCTTTTCTTAGATTTAATAGATTGTGTGTGTGCAGATCTAATTGTGAACTCTCTAGTGGGTTTGACTAATGTAACTGTCCAACTTTTTAAAATTACCACAGTTATTTGATTACTGTTGGTTTATGCAATGCCTTGAAATCAATTATGTAATCTAAGCATCTTTTAAAATATGTATGAAAAAAATAACATTTATGTAAGCAAATGCACATATATGCATATATATCTAT
This sequence comes from Tolypeutes matacus, assembly GCA_026826555.1. NCBI lineage: Eukaryota > Metazoa > Chordata > Mammalia > Cingulata > Chlamyphoridae > Tolypeutes > Tolypeutes matacus. The sequence goes on from JAKSZT010054586.1 coordinate 2,912,185, forward strand.
ATATCATTTTACAAATATTGGTTTGTATTGTGAAAAATTTGATTTTTACCCACAATAAAAAAATTAAAAAAACAAAAACAAAAACAAACAATTCAACCCCCCCCAAGTAATGTAATTTTTCAAATTTATTCTCATAAATTAGTGGGGGCTGCCCTAGATGCTTTAAATTTTCCTAAAAATATTATAATTAGGTTTTAAAATTCTGAAAAGAAAAGTCAGTATGTATGTATAACAAGTGACATCTGAAAAACAGTTGAGTTGGATCAAAGATGAGGGAGTAGAGGGCAGCAGCTGTACTCATCCTTCAGAAGTAGAGGGATGACTGGTAGGCTTATTAAGCATAGGGAAACTCTAATGATTTTGGGGCAAACAGAGAGGATAGCTAGTCAGGGATTTGCCTAGTTAAGTCCCCAGGGAGTGGTAGGACCACAAGTTGGCAAGAGTGGGCACATAGCATGGAAAGGCCTACCTGTATGCCTGTGACCTGAGAAGAAAGTCCATGGATTTTGTTTAGTATTTTATTTTATTTGTTTCTTTCCTCCTTAAGGTACCCATGGAGTTAGGGCACCACAGAGCAAAAGGCAGGTGCAGATGGTTGATATGCAGGAATCTAATCAGACACCTGTGGCTTGAGGGGCAAGTCCAGATTTTTTCTCTCTCTCTCTCTTTTTCCAGGTACTCAGGAAGCACCAGGGCCAAGGAGCAATAGGTGGGCATGTGGAAATGAGAAGGATAATCCTAGCTAGACACTAGTTGCCTAAGAGTGATATCTGGACTTTTCTTCCTTCCTTCCTTCCTTCCTTCCTTCCTTCCTTCCTTCCTTCCTT
>JAKSZT010054586.1:2913021-2942329 GCA_026826555.1 Tolypeutes matacus
CTTCCTTCCTTCCTTCCTTCCTTCCTTCCTTCCTTCCTTCCTTCCTTCCTTCCTTCCTTCTTTTCTTCCTTCCATCTTTTTACTTTCTTTTTTCTCTACCTTTTCTCCCTTTATCCCCTTTGCATTTCCATTTTTCCTCTTTTATCTTTTTTTCCTTTATTTTATTCAGTTTAAGACAGGCAAATTTAAATATTTGGCATAATTGGAATTAAATGTCAAAGAAGAACCTTAACATAAATAAAAATAAAAATAAAACACTAAGCGAGAAGAAGCTATCCAACAAAATAAACTCATCAAGATGAAAAGATGCTTGATATCAGAAAAAAATACAAACCATGCTAAGAAATAGGAGGTATGACACAGTCAAAGTAACAACCTAAAAAGGCAAAGGAGACATAGAATTTCAAGCAACTAATCCAAGATTTCCACAGAAATCTTCAAAAAAAAGGAGATGAAGGAAAAAAATCAAGGTTATTAAGAAGAACTTGGTGAGCATACAGAAGAAATTGTAAATATATATTTAAAAAAGAAATCTTATGTTAATGAAAGATACAATAAAAGAAATTAAGAATACAGTTGAATCAAACAACAGTAGATTCCAACAAGAAGAAGAAACGATCAGAGAATTAGAAGATAGAATATAAGCAAATTCACAGATAGAACAGATGCAGAAAAACATGGAAAAAATGGACAGGTACTAAGGGATTTGAATGAAAACATGAAAAGTGCAAACACACACATTATGGGTTTCCTAGAGTGAGACTAGAAAGTCAAGGGTATAGAGGAAGTGTTTGAAGAAATAATGGCTGAATTTTTTCCAATTTTATGAGGGACATGATGTACACATCCACAAAGGTCACCTTACTCAAAACAGAAAAAATACTAATAGATCTCTTTTAAGAAACATAGTAATCAGATTGTCAAAATCCAAAGATAAAGAGAGAATCCTGAAAGCAGTAAGAGAAAGAAGATAAATCACATATAAAGGATGCTCTATAAGATTAAGTGCTGGTTTCTCATCTGAAATCTTGGAGGCAAAAAGGCAGTGGTAAGACATTGTAACGTTCCTGAAAGAGGAAAAAAATGACAGCTAATATTCTGTATTCAACAAATTTGTCTTTCAAAACTGAGGGAGAAATGAAAATATTCACAAATAAACAGAAATTGCCAGTTGGTCAACAATAAACCTGCCCTTCAAAAATACTAAAGGAAGATCTGCAGGTTGAAAGGAAAAGATAGAAGGATGTTTAGTTTAGAGTTTAGAAAGGAAGATTATTATAAAGTGTAACAAAAATGGTCAACAGTTAAGCACAAATAAGATATAATATACATAAGCCTAATGGCTGAATTAAGTACTTAATTTACTGTAATGACATTGAATGTTAGGGGATTAAAGACCACAGTTAAGAGAAAGATGGGCAAAATGTATAAAAATACGGCCTATATGCTATGCACAAGAGATTCACATTCGACCAAAATACACAAATAGGTGCAAGTGAAAGTTTTAAAACAATTTTTCAATACAAAAAAAAAAGGCCTGGGGTAGCTATACTAATATTGGACATAATAGATTTTAAATGTAAAATTGTTGTAAGAGACAATGAAGGACTCTATAATCTAATAAAAGTGGCAAACAAGAAGAAAGAACCATCATAAATATTTATGCAACTAACCAGGATGTCCCAAAATACATGAGGCAATAACTAGCAAAATTGAAGGAAGAAATAGACACCCCTACAGTCATATTCAGGCACTTCAATACACCACTTTCAGCAACAGACAAAACATCTAGACAGAGGATCAATAAAGAAACAGAGATCAAGAATAAAACATTAAAGGAACTAGACCTAATGACACATATGTAACATTGCATCTTCAAATGCAGTTTATACACCCTTCAAGAGCACTTATGGATCATTCTCCAGGATAGATCATATGTTAGTTCATAGAATAAGTCTCAATGAATTTATTAAGATTGAAATTATACAAAGCACTTTCTCTGACCACAAGGGAATGAAGCTAGAAATCAATAATGGGCAGAGAACTAGAAAATTTACAAATATATGGATTTTAAACAATAGGCTATAACAATCAGTGGGTCAAGGAGTAAATTGCATGAGAAATTAGTAAATATTTTGAGGGAAATGAAAATGAGAACACAACATATCAAAATTTATGGAAAGTAATTAAGTCGGTACAGAGAAGAAAATTTATAGCCCTCAATGCCTACATTAAAAAAGAAGAAAGAGCTAAAATCAAAGACCCTAAATCCACATCTGGAGGAACTAGGAAAATAACAGCAAACTAATTCCAAAGCAAGAAGAAGGAAATAAATAACAAGAAGTAGAGCAGAATTAAATGAAATTGAGAAAAAAAGAGAAAGAATTAACAAAACCAAAAATTGTTTTTTTGAGAAGATTCATAAAATTGACAAACCCTTAGCCAAAATAAGAAAAAAAGAGAGAATATGCAAATAAAATCAGAAATGTGAGAGGTGACATCATTAGTGACCCCACAGAAATAAAAAGATAATAAGAGGATACTCTGAAAAATTGTATGCCAACAAGTTGGAGAACTTAGATAAAATAGACATATTTCTAGAAACATACAAACAAGCTACCTAGATGAAAAATATCATAAAAGACGTCCACATACCAATTATAAGTAATAAGATTGAATCAGTCATCAAAAGCTTCCAAATAAATAAAGACCTGGGATCAGATGGCTACACAGATTAATTCTACATATCATTTCAAAAATTAGTAGTACCATTCTACTCAAACTCTTCAAAAAATTTGAAGAGTAGTGAACATTACCTAACTCATTCTGTGAAGTCAACATCACCCTAGTACAAAAGCCACATAAAGATGCCACAAGAAAAGAACATTATCAACCAATCTGCAATTAAATTAGATGAAAAAAATCCTCAAAAATATTTGCAAATTGAATCCAACAACATATAAAATGAATTATACAACAAGATCAAGTGGGTTTTATCCCACATATGCAAAGATATTTCATTATAAGAGGAGAAATTATTATAATACACCACATTAACACATTGAGGGAGAAAAATCACATGAACATCTCTAGCAATGCAGAAAAGGTTTCTGACAGAATTCAGTATCCATTCTTGATAAAAACACATCAAATGATAGAAATAGAAGGAATCTTCCTCAACATGGCCCATTTAACAAAAATATCAGGACACAGAGTAAAATATCATTTTTCACACTATTTGATGAAAGAGATAGTCTAAGAGACATTTAGTAAAATCAAAATGTTATAGAAAAGTTGATAATTAGAGAGGATACAATGAACTATTTATAATTATGATTGATTTTAAATATCTAGGATTATTGTGATAATTAATCTAAGGTTCATTCAGGTCTTTAAGGATACTAAAATAGCCTAGAAGTGTCTAAATGTTCCCTATCAATGGATAAATAGAGACAGCTATAGGCTTGAGGAAATAAGAAAAAGGATAAAATTGGAAGTTTTACCAAGACAAAGATTCATAAAGAACTGGTTCACTTTACAGCTTACTTTGGCCTCCATTTTTTTGCTTTAGTCACCTCCACCTGCCCCAAAACTTCTTTTTTTTTTCTTTTTTTTTTAATTTTTAAAGAAGCTTTAGAGTACATAAATGTTACCTAAAAAATATAGTGGATTCCCATATACCCCATTCCCTCCCCCTCCCACCTTTCCCACATTAACAATATCCTTCACTAGTGTGATACTTTTGTTACAGTTGATGAAAACATATTGCAGCACTGCTACTATCCATGGATGATCTTTTCCATTATACTTTACACGCTGTCTCACACAATTTTGTAGGTTATGACAAAATATATAATGTCTTGTATACATCATTGCAATGTCATGCAAGGCAATTTCAATACCCTGAAAATGCCCCTTAGTACACCTATTCTCCCCTCTCCCATCCCTCAGAACCTCTGGTGGCCACTGCATTTTTAACAATGATAAGAGTTCTTCCATTGCTAGAATAATAAATCTATGGTAGAATAATAATAAGTCTACTTTAGTCCATTGTTCATTCCCCAATCTTTAGGATTTAGGGATGGTGATGCCACTCTGCTTCTTACTGAGAGAGAGCTTAGAACCCATGGGGCAGATGAATGGAACTATCTTGCTGGCAGTTGCAGACACTCTCTGTACCTTGGGATGGGTATTGTCGATAGTCATCTCCTTGTTAGTTGTCCTGGGTGAGTCCAATTAACTGGAAAGTAGATTGCAACTCTGCTGAAATTCAGGGCTCAACTGATACATGGATGGACCAAATATTTAAGTCTCTGGAACATATATTTATCAAGTATAGTGCTAATTATGGGTTCAAATAAATGGGGCAGAAGAAGCCATGTGTAAGGAACCTATAAATGAGTCTAACTCTGTTACAATGGGGAGCATAAATTCCAAAGTAAGGCCCATTAACAGGGTGCTGAATTCCTGAGCTGTCTGTCCTGCTTATAGTTTCTGGATATCTCTAGAGCCCTTAAGAGCCCGCTATTTGAGGCAGTGTTTACTGTGGCAGTCAATGAGATCCTGTTAAGACTTGCATAAGTGTAACCCCTGGAATGACCTCCTGACTCACTTTGAAATCTGACTTTTACTCTACTGTCAGCCTGATGATTTCTGACCATGTAGCAGCTTATATAATATGCTTGAGTAATATGAGAGTTTTCAAGCTAAGTATTCTTATAAAGAATGGTATTCTTGTAAAAAATTATTATGGTGTACTTTAAATTTCCAAAAAAAATATTTTAAATGATAGAATATTGTAAATTACATGTTTATAATCTAAAACTGTTCTTAAATTTCCTATGCTTACACATATGCTTAGCAAGTCAATTAATCAAGTTCATCATACATTGATTTGCCATTTGTTCAACACCAAGAATTGGGTTACAGGTTGGAAAATTATTTCTAGAAAGGACTACTAGGAAATAGATGCTTTCAGTTCAAGAGATTTTGGATCTGGGCCTAATAAATAGTTTCATCATATTTTCAACCATTAAATTGTATGGGACCTTTAAATACAAATGAAAACTAATTATAATAAATATTGAATATTTAACACAAAGCATTTTCTCTGATGGAGAGGTCTTTTCCTGTATGCTCCTCAAAACTCAGAGTCTACATGTTAAATGGTGAACTTAGTTGATAAATGTTGTATGTGTTCTAACTGCTCCACCAACCATCAAATCAATTCCTATCTCTCTCCCTGTCCTGAAGCCTCACTATTCCTATCATAGCCACTAAGTGTTCAAGTGAAAAAAAGAGCTGTATGTCTCTCACTTTAAATAAAAAAATCTGGAAATGATTAAGCTTACTAAGGAAGGCATATTGAAAGCTGAAATGGGCCAAAATCTTATACCAAAGAGCTCTGAATGCAAAGGAAAAGTTCTTGATAAACATTAACAGTGCTATTACAGTGAACACATGAATGATAAGAAAATAAAACAGTCTTATTGCTGATATAAAGAAAATGTTAATGTTCTGGATAGACAATCAAAGCAGCCATAACATTCCCTGAATCTGAAGGCTAATCCATAGAAAGGCCATAACTTTCTTCAATTCTATGAAGGCTGAGACAAGTGAGGAAGCTGCAGAAAAAGTGTTTGAAGCTAGCAGATATTGGTTCATGAGATTTAAGGAAAGAAACCATGTCCATAACATAAAAAGTACAAGATGAAGCAGCCTTATATTGGAATAAGATATCAGGGAGGACTTTGATGGATAGAGAATAGTCACTGCTTGGCTTCAAAGCTTCAAATGCAGTTTGATACTCTTATTAGGGGCTAATGTACCTGGTGACTTTAAGATTAACCAATGTTCATTTACCAATCTGTAAATCCTAGGTTCCTTAAAAATTAAGTTAAATCAACTCCGCCTGTGCTCTATAATTGGAGTAACAAAGCCTGGGTGACAGCACATGTGTTTACAGTATGACTTACCGAATATTTCAAGCCATTTTTGAGACATACTCTTCAGAAAGAAGAATTCTTTTAAATGTTAGTGCTTATTGGCAATGGAATTGGTCTTCCAGTAGCTCTTATGGGTATGTACAATGAGATTAATGTTGTTATCATGCCTGCAAATACAGTATCCATTCTGCATCCCTTGGATTAAGAGTAATTTTTACTTTACAGGGTTATCATTTAACAAATACATTTTGGATGGCTCTAGCTGCCACAGAGAGTGATTCCTCTGATGGATCAGGGCAATGGAAATTGAAAACCTTCTGAAAAAGATTCACAATTCTAAGAAAGTAATCACATTTGTGTCATGGGAGGAGGTCATATATCAATATTCGCAGCAGTTTGGAAGAAGTTGATTCCTATCCTCATGGATTATCTTGAGGGGTTCAAGACTTCAGTGGAGGAAATAACTGCAGATATAGTGAAAATAGCAAGTGAAATCAAATTAGAAATGTAGCAAAGAGACATGAATATTTGGCTTCAAACTCATGATAATACTTCAATGGAGTAGATGAGGAGTTGCTTCTTAGGGATGAGCAACCAATGTGGTTTATTGAGATAGAAACTACTCTTTGTGAAGATATTATGAATATTGTTGAAATGACATGAAAGGATTTAGAATATTACATAAACTCAGTTTATAAAGCAGTGGCAACACAAAATGCACAAACATATGCACTATAGGTATCCCAGAGGGAGAAGAAAAGGGAAAGGGAACAGAAGGAGTATTGAAGGAAATAATGACTTAAAACTTCCCAACCCTTTTGAGGAAGATGGATGTACATGTCTAGGAAGCACAGCACACTCCAAACAGTATAAATCCGAACAGGCCTACTCCAAGCCATATACTTGTCAAAATGCTCAAGACAAAGAGAAAATACTCAAGGCAGCAAGAGAAAATAGAGCTATCATATACAAGGGATGCTCAGTAAGATTAAGTGCTATTTCTCATCTGAAACCACGGAGGCAAGAAGACAGTTGTTATGACATAGTCAAGTTACTCAAAGAAAAAACTTCCAGCAATGAATTCTCTATCCAGCAGATCTGTGAATCAAAAATGATGGAGAGTTCAAAATATTCACAGATAAACAGATTAAGAGAGTATGCCAATAAGAAACATGCCCTTCAAGAAATGCTAAAGGAAGTTCTACAGTTTGAAAGGAAAAAACAGGAGAGAAAGAGGTGGAGGAGAGTGTAAGAACAACTAAAAAGACAAAAAGAGAAATAAAATCAACATATGACATGCATAAATGCAAAGAAAATATGGCTGATGTAAGAAATTCTTGAGAGTAATAACACTGAATGTTAATAGATTAAATGCACCAGTCAAGAGACACAGATTGGCAGAATAGATAAAGAAATATGACCCATCCTTATGATGTCTACAAGAAACCCACCTTAGATCCAGGGATGGAAGGAGGTTGAAAGCGAATGGCTGGAAAACAATTTTACAAGCAAATAATAACCAAAAAAGGGTGGGAGTAGCTATCCTAATATCAGACAAAATAGACTTTAAATGAAAAAATGATCAGCACACACCACTCAGAACTGAGTGGGAGAGAGTGTGGTCTACAGTGTGAACTGTGGTCTATGGTTGGTGGCAAGGCTCCAGGATGTGTAAGTTCATTGAGGGTGGTGGTCCACACTGTGGGAGATGTTTGTGTGGGATGTGGTGGGAGGTGTGGGAGGTGGGGAACATGGGAATCCCAGTGGGTTCCGTGTAATATTTTGGGTAATCTAAGCACCTCTTAAAATATATGTGTGTGTATATATATATATATATATATATAACATTTTTGTATGCAAATACACATATATGCATATATATTTATATATCATTTTGCAAATGTTTGTATGTATTGTGAGAATTTTGATTTTTACCCATAATAAAAAAAAAAATGATTGTAAGAGACAAAGATGTACACTATAAATTAGTAAAAGGGGTAATCTTTCAAGAAGCAAGAAAAATCATAAACATTTATACACCTAATCAGGGTGCCTCAAAATACATGAGGCAAACACTGGAAAGACTAAGTGGAGACATAAATGCCTCTACAATTAGAGTGAGGGACTTTAATACACCATTATCACCATTAGACAGAACATCTAGTCAGAGAATCAATAAAGAAACAAAGACTCTGAATAATACATTAGAGGTGCTAGACCTAACAGACATATACAGAACGTGACACCAAAATACAGCATGATATATATTCTTCTTGAGAGCACATGTATCATACTTCAAGGTAGACCACATGTTAAGCCACAGAGCAACTCTCAATGAATTCAGAAAGACTGAGATTATACAAGGTAATTTCATTCATTCAATGGAATGAAATTGAAAATCACTAAGGGCCAGAGAAACAGATCAGGCACAAACATATGTAAGTTAAACAACACACTCTTAGACAAAAAGTGGGTCAAGAAGGAAATCTCAAAAGAACTCAGTAACTACTTTGAAATGAATGAAAATGACAACACAACATATCAAAACCTATGGGATGCAGCCAAAGCTGTACTGAGATGAAAATTCAGAGCCATAAAATGTATGTATCAAAAAAGAAGAAAGAAATAAAATTGAGGACCTAACTGTACGCCTGGAGGAATTGGAAAAACAACAACAAACTAACCCCAAAGAAAGTAAAAAGAAGGAAATAACAAAGATTAGAGCAGAACTAAATGAAATACAAAATAAGAAAGCACTAGAAAAATTAAACAAAACCAAAAGCTGATTCTTCAAGAATATAAATAAAAGTAATAAACTCTTAGCCAGACTAACAAAGAAAAAGAGAGAGCAGATTCAAATACACAATATAAAGAATGAGGAAGGGGATATAACTAATGACCCCACCAAAATAAAGAGTATCATAAGAGGATACTTTGAAAAATTATATGCCAACAAGAATGGTAATTTAGAGGAAATGGTCAAATTCCTAGAAACTCACAAACAGCCTACATTGATGGAAGAAGAAATTGATGAACTCAACAGTCAAATTACAAGTTAAGAGATAGATTCTGTAATCAAAAACCTCCTAACTTAGAAGAGCCCAGGACCAGATGGCTTAACAGCTGAATTTTACCAAACTTTCTGGAAAGAACTAACACCAATTCTGCTTAAGCTCTTCCAAAAAATAGAAATAGAAGGAACATTGGCCAACTCATTCTATGATGCCAACATTACTTTAATACCAAAGCAAAACAAAGATGCCATAAGAAAGGAAAATTACAGACCAATCTCTCTGCTGAACCTAGATGATAAAATCCTCAGCAAAATACTTTCTAATCACATTCAACAACATATCAAAAGAATTATACATCAGAAACAAGTGGGTTTCATCCAGGGTATGCAAGGATGCTTTAACATAAGAAAATCAATCAATGTAATACACCACATAAGCAGATTGAAAGAATAAAAACATATGATCATCTCTATAGATGCAGAAAAAGGATTCAACAAAATACAGCACTCTTTCTGGATAAAACCACTGCAAAAGGTAGATATAGAAGGAAATTTTCTGAACATGATAAAGGGTATATATGAAAAACCCAAAACTAACATCATCTTCAATGGTGAAATCCTAAAAGTCTTCCCTCTGAAATAGGGAACAATACAAGGATATCCACTATCACCACTCTTATTTAACATTGTCTTAGAAATAGTTGCTCAAGCACTAGGCAGGAAAAAGGTATAAAAAGCATCCACATTGGAATGTAAGAAGTAAAAATTTCACTATGTGCAGACGACCTGGTCCTATATATAGAAATCCCTGGGAAATCTACAACAAAGCTTCTAGAACTTCTAAAGGAGTTCAGTAAAGTCAGAGGCTATAAGATCAATGCTCAGAAATCAGTAGCATTTTTGTACACCAATATTGAACAATCTGAGGAGGAAATCAAGAAAAAAAATACCATTTACAATAATAAATCAAAGAATCAAATACCTAGGAATAAATTTAACTAATGATGTAATGATGTAAAAGACTTATATACAGAAAACTACACAAAACTGTTAAAGGATATCAAAGAAGACTTAAATTAATGGAAGAATATTCCCTGTGCATGGATAAGAATAAACATCCTCAAGATGTCTATTCTACCCAAACTAATCTACAGATTTAATGAAATTATTCCAATAAAAATCAACACTGTATTTTTTAAGGAATTGGAAAAACTAACTACAAAATTTATTTGGAAGGGTAAGAGTCCCTGAATCATCAAAGACATATTGAAAAAGAAAAATGAAGGTGGAGGTATCACATACCTGACTTTAAAACATACTACAAAGCTACATTGGTCAAAACTGCATGGAATTGGCACAGGATAGACATACTGACTACTGGTACCAAATTGAGAGTTCCAATATAGATCCTCACGTATATAGTCATCTGATATTTGACAAGTCTACCAAGCCCACTCTGTTGGGAGAGAATTGCCTCCTCAACAAATGGTGCTTGGAGAACTGGATATCCACATCCAAAAGAATGAGAGAGAAAAACCATCTCACAAATTATACAAAAATCAACTCAAGATGGATCAAAGATGTAAATATAAGGTCTAAGGCTATAAAGACCTTGAAAGATAATGTAGGGAAGCAGCTAAAGAACCTTGTAATAGGAAATGTTTTCATGAACTTCACATCCAAAGCACAAACAGCAAAAGAAAAAATAGATAAATGAGATTTCTTCAAAATTAAAAACTTTTGCATCTCAAAGAACATTATCAAGACAATAAAAAATCAGCCTACCCAATTGGAGAAAATATTTGGCAACCATATATCTGATAGGAGCCTAATATCCTGAATATATAAAGAATTCCTACACCTCAAAAATCAAAAGACAAACAAGCCATTTAAAAAATGGGCAAGTGACCTGAAAAGACACTTCTCCAAGGAAGAAATACAAATGGCTAAAAAGCACATGAAAAAATGCTTGAAATCACTAACTATTGGGGAAATGTAAATCAAAATTACAATGAGATACCATCTTACACCCATTAGAATGGTGGCTGTTAAAAAAATAGCTACTATAAGTGTTGGAGAGGATGTGGATGAAGGGGAATCCTCATCTACTGCTGGTGGGATTGTGGAGGCACAGTGAAGGACAGTAGGGTGGTTTCTCAAAAATGAAACTATAGATCTTCTGTATGATCCAGTGATTCCAGTACTGGGTATACACTCACAAGAAGTGAAAACAAAGATACAAATAGATATATGCACACGTATGTTCATAATGGCATTGTTCACTATTGCCAAAAGTTGGAATCAACCGAGGTGTCCATCAGTAGATGTATGGATAAACAAAATGTGGTACATACGTACAATGGAATATTACTCAGCTGTGAGAAGGAATAAATTGTTAACACATGGGATAACATGGATGAATCTTGAAGACCTTATGTTGAGTGATGCAAGCCAATACATGATCTCACTGATATGAATTAAGGAAATTGAGCAGTCTCAGAAAGCTATTGTCTGAAACATATGTTTACAAGAAAAGAAAAAGAAGAGAAGTTTTCAAGCCATCACCCATATGGACAGGTGCATGGTTGACAGGTGGGAAGTTTGGGAAGGGTGAGTTAGAATACCCAGGATAATGGGGGGATAGATGGGAGAGGGACCAGGTGAACAGTTGGGATTTGTGAGTTTGAGATTGAAAGTACAAAGGTGGGAATACTCTTATGACAGTATGACAAGGAAGGGCCACTGGTTTAGGGTCTTGGTTGGGGGGAACATTAGGGACAGGGTGCACCTGGAGCAAGCTTCAAGGGGTGTGTGAGTGTTCATCCTGTCATAATGTGTTCTATCAGTGGGTGGAGACCCACATAATGAGCAGGAAGGAGTTGGACTCCCATCTTTGGGAGGAACAGTTTGTTCAGAAACAGATAGGTGGGAGTCTCTCAAGAGCAAAGGACATTCCTAATAGGGAAGGACAAGCCAGTGTGTCAAGACCTCTTGTTTCATGTAACTATGAATCTTGTCATCCAACGAGTCAAACCAGGGGGTCGTCATGGTCCCTGAGGAGATGGGGAGGGTGCAACAGAATAGATCAAACAGGGGATATTTAGTGTTCAGTGGAAATGTTCTTCATTACCTTACAGTGATGGACACAGGACATGATAAATATCATCAAAATTTACAAAAATGTGTGTTCTACAATGTAAATCATTCTTTAAACCATTGAGAATGTTTAGTAGCTATGTATCACTATTTGTATATCAGTTGTAACAATGCTACCATCCACATATAAAAAGGTTTTAAAATGGGGTGAGGAAAGGAGGAGGAGTTTGGTTATATGAGAGTCTCTTGTATTCTGTGTGTGACTTTGCTGGGACCTAAAACTTCTTTGAAAACAAAATGTAAAATAATGAGACACTGGAGACTGAGAGTGGGAAAATGCCATGGTACAGATTGGACACCAGATATTGCAGTGATAAAAAGCAAAATGTCAAAAAATTATATGTTAAATTTTTTTTTCATTTTTAAATATCCCAATCTTTTATTTTATGTTTAGTTTTTTTTAAGTTTTTATGTATTTTATCTCTTACATTTTAATTTCTTATTATTGTTTCATTTTCCTACTAATTGTATTTGGCTATTGTATTGGCTTCACCTTTATAGTAGCTTTGTATCACAGAAGGGTTACAACTGGGATGGGAAAGTATTGTTGGAGGTGGTGTCAAAGATGGGGGGAGCATGGGAGGAAGTTCACCTGAACATACATACAAGGGATATAAAATTGTTCAAATGTTCACAGAGCATGGTCATAGTGGGTGGAGAATCACTCAAATAATGAGAGAATACTGAATTCCCATCCTGGAGAGTTCTGCCACATTCTCCAAGGGAGCAGCAACAGTCTCCCAAGTGCAGGGGCAGTGTCTGGTAAAAGAGGATTATCCTCTGATGGGCCCTTGTTATTGATGACTAGCCTTATGAGTCTTTGCTCTTGAAATTGAAATTTAGCCTACTGTTATGTGTTGCCTAAGGGTTGCCTCCTGAGAGCCTCCTTGTGGCTCAAATGTGGCTTTTCTCTAAGCCAAACTCAGCATATGAATGCATTACCTTCCTCCCAGCAAGGGACATGACTCTCAGGGATGAGCCTTGCTGGAAGCGAGGGATTACTAACAAGTGCCAACTGGCAATGTGACTGGAAAAAGACCTTGAATAAAAGGGAGAAAAGGTAAAGACAAATGAGTTCATATGGCTAAGAGACTTCAAAGCGGTCATCCCAGAGGTAGCGCTTACGCCCATCTCAGTAGGACTTCATAGGCTTCCAAAGGATAACACCCAAAATAGGGTGGCTCTTGAGGGCTCTGGAGACACCCAGGTCCTATGTCAGGAGAGATAGCTATGGAGGTTGGTGCCTAACCAACAGGTCCTACTTTGGAATTTGCACTCCTGAGAGTGACAGAGTTGGATTCAAATATGCCTTCCCTGCACATGGTTCATCTGTCCCTTCTATTCAAACCTATACATGGTGCTGGAGCTTGGAGGTTTACATCCAGAGACTGAAGTGGTGGGGCTGTCCATGTGCCAGCTTGGCCTGAAATCTCGGGGAGCTGCAACTTCTACTCTATAGTTCAATGGACTCATCCAGGACACCTGGAGGGGAGATGATTATGGACAATGACCATTTCAGGGAATGGAGAGAGTCTGCAGCTGCAGGCAGGATAATCCCATCCATCTTATCCATGGGATATAAGCCACCTCTCAATTGGAGTTGGAGTGGACATCACCATCCCACACTCCACAGGATTGGGGGAAGAGCTATGGACTAGAGTGGACTTACTGGTATTTGGTTATAGATATACTGTGATTCAGGCAATGGAAGAAATTAAAACATTAATGTGGAGCCAGTGGCCACTGAATGGTCTGGGGACAGGGGGAGGGAAAAACAGTTGTAATACAGGGGCTTTTTCGGGACATGGGAATTGTCCTGAGTGACATTGCAACACAGATATAGGCCATTTTATATCATCATATAACATGCAGAACTGTGTGGGAGAAAGTGTGGTCTACAATGTGAACTATGATCTATGCTTAGTGGTAAAGTCCCGGATGTGTTTATCCATTACAGGTGATGTGTCACACTAATGGATGTTTTTGTGGGAGGTTGTGCGTGGTGTTGGGGGTAAGGCATATGGGAATCCCAATATTTTTGTGTAACATTTATGTAATCTAAGTATCTTTTTTTAAAAAAATGTATTTATAAAAAAAAAATAAAGCAGTGACAGGGTTTGAGACTATTGACTTCAATTTTGAAAGAAAGCCTACTATGGGCAAAATGTTATCAAACAGCATCACATACAACAGAGAAAACCATCATGAAAGAAAGAGTTAATCCATGCAGCAAACTTCACAGTTATTTTACTTTAAGAAATTGGCATTGCCACACCAACTTCAGGTACCCCCACCCTGATAAATGAGCTGCCATCAACATCAAGGCAGGACCCAACACGAGCAAACAGTTTAGGATTTCTGGAGGCTTAGATGTTAGTTAGCATCTTTAGTATAAAGTATTTTTCATTAATGTATGTATGTTATGTTTTTCCAGACATAGAGTTATCTCACAGTTAATAGACTACAGTAGTGTGTAAAGATAACTTTATATACATTCGGAAACCAAAAAATGTGTGACTTGCTTTTCTGTGATATTTGCTTTATTGCAGTAGTCTGGAACAAAACCCAGAATATCTCCATAGCATGCTTGTAGTTCTGGTCTATTGATAAGTATGCAAAATTATTCTGGATCATATAATATAAGAATTAGTGTGAATTATGCATAGGTCATGACCCTCAAATATGGGGGAAGGGGCATCCTAAGTAGAGAAGTTAGAAAAGAAAACCTAGAAGTGGGAGATCACTCTGTTTGGAGAATATAAGATCACTCTGTTTGGAGAATATAGAGCAGTATAGAATATTTGCTTAAATCATCTAAACAACAGAAAACAAAAGAAAAAGGTAGGGGAATAGAAAAGACCTCATACAGGTGTCCTTGACATGAAAAATCTATTATATTTTGCAACATTGTATTTTTCCAATGCAGTAATCTCTATGATGAGCAAACTGAACATGAGCCAATTTGGGGAGATTTCTCATTATCAGGAGAGAAGATTCTAAATTATTCCAAGGAAAATAGCATTTCTTGTAAATTTCTGAAGAAGGGACGTGTCATGATTAAAGATACCATTTAGAGAGATAATTCTTGTGTTCCTCAAATACAAGTGTTCACACCTGGAACAATTTAGACCCTTTAAAGTGAATGTTCCTACCTGAATATTTATAATATGTTCTTTAGGCTATTGTAATGTCAGAAGTTATTTACTCCAACTCCCAAGGAAAGCTTAACTTCATTCTACAATGATGCGAATAATAGCTACACTAGGGGCACAGCATGTGAATCACAATGAATATCACCTTATTAACTTTAATTCTCATGGTAGCATTTGAGACCATAACTTTTGCAGGGAAATTTTTATCTCCACATTTCTCAGTGTATAGATGAAAGGATTCAGCATAGGGGAAATCACAGTATAAAACACAGAGATTTCCTTATCCTTTTTCTCACTGCCAGCAGGTAGAATATATATATAGATACAGGGCACAAAAAACAAAATTACAGCAATTATGTGAGAGCTACAGATTTGACTGAGCTTTGTGTCATGCTGTAGAGGTGTGTGTCCTAATATTGTACAATATGCTTATGTAAGGTGCCACCAGGACAGGGAAAATTAAAACCCCTGAAATACCTGAATTGATAATAACTAAGACACTAAAAACATGTATATCTTTGCAGACCAGTTTCAAAAGAGGCTTCACATCACACATGTAATGATTGATTTGATTAGGGCCTCAAAAGGGTAAATTGAGGACCATGAGCATCAGAGTAGTATAATGACAAAACCCCACACTACAGGCCTTGATAATCAGCATGTTACATCTCTGCCTGTTCATGATGACCATGTAGTGCAGGGGCTTGACAATGGCTATATAGTGATCAAAAGCCATAGACACCAAGATTAATATTTCCACAGCTGCCAGTAAGTGGATAGTGAAGAGTTGGGTCATACAGATGTTATAGGAAATGATTTTTCTCTCTGTTGCTAGGTCTCTGATTAGCCAGGGAATTACAGCATCACATACTTTAATGTGATAGAGAGGTCCATGAGTGATAGTTGGTAGAGAAAATAGTACATTAGCTGTTAAATTAGATGGCTGCAGGTAATTGTGAGTAAGATGATGAAGTTCCCCATTAAGACCACCAAGAAAAAGAACAGGAACAAGAAACAGAACAGTAGCTTTATCTGCTTGTCCTCCCATAACCCCAAGATGACAAATTCACTGGCATTGTTCTGATTTTCCATGAGGTAATGTGAGTCCAGAGTAGACAATAGAAATTTAATTTATCTGAAATAATACAGAACATTAAACATGTAACAGCACGTTTAAACTTGTTGTGAATTATTAATTGAAAAACAATGCAGGTCAAGGTAGTTTTAATACAGGTTTTATCATTTAAAATCTTTTTAAGTTAGGACAGTTTTGTCATCTTAAGTGATTTTTAAATGAGAATATATTTTAACCCTCATATTTTATAAATATTTTACATGTATTAATTCCCATAAGAAGCCAAACCTAAGTAGGCAATTTTCTGCTTCTTATTTTATATATGGGGCACTTGAAGCATAGGAGGACTCAATTAATTATATCACATCATTAAGATATATAGTAGAGATCTAAGATATGAAACTTTACCCTATGTCAGATTCCATGCTCTTCAAGGCTATGCTGTGTTAGCCATAGGCCAAACAGAACCAGCTATTTTCCATCTTTGCAAAATAAATGAGGTGTTTCTCCATGTCTACCACTAACTACTTGCATAATTGTAAGCAACTCCCTCCTTTTTCTATCCTATTAATATTTTCTGTGGAGACCCAAATCACCCTATAATTCTATACCTCCATTGAAACTAAATATTTATTCTTAAATAAAATTAAAATACCCAAGTATCTTAATCATATCATAGAATAACCTAATTTAGTTGTTAATATTTTCAGTGACTTTACTTATTCTCATGTATGGTTGACGTTCAGCACATTCGTTTGCTAGAAATAGGACATTGGTTTGTTAGATATAGCAATTGCTAGGTCTCTGAATATATGAATATGGGACTTTATTAAAGCCTCAAATTTCTCCTAATTATGTTAAAGGTATAAATTGAGAATGCTATTAGAAAAAACTTTAGAAAGGTAAGTGTTCTCTCTTGGCATGTTGAATGAAGTAATAAAATGAAAGAATTATCTGCTCCTTTGAACATACCTTTAGAAATGTGCAGACACTCAGATGCAGTGTATTTGGGAGGAGGGATCAAATATGTTGAAAGCATCACCTTTAGCTCATATCAAAAGGCCTTCCTCATGTAAGTCATCTGTTGTCCAGAAAAAACTATTATTTTCAATGGGCTGCTGTTTGGATTTTATTTTACAGTATGGGAACAATTTGATTAATTGTACTGAGCCCTAGTCTAAGGAACATGAATATTAGCATACAGTTTTGAATATTCTAATATTTCTACATTCCTAGGGCTAATCACCTCATTCTGTTGAGATTTCTTATCCAACTGGCAAGTGGAACCAAAGATATTTGGTCCATTTACCATCTGCCAAGAGCAAAAGAAATGAAGCCCATATATCAGAAGGGATTAAGATTCTAACACAAACCATGTCCTTAGAACAGATCTCTGAAAATGTTTTACTGAGGATAAACAATTGTGTAATAAAATGGGATTACATCATAGTCATGAATTAATTGGTCTGTCAGTTGTTTTACTTATGTTAGACAAATATTAAATATGAGAAAAACATGGATATTGGTGTAACTTTTCTGCACTCAAAATTCAACTTAACATAGCACATATTCACAAATTGAGAATATCAAAACCTGCCCTCTGTGTATGACATTTAATCCAATAATTTAAAAAACATAATATATCTAGGAATAAATTTGCAGTAGACCTATAGAAAATATTCTAGAATAACTAGAAAATTGAAACTATAAAAAGCCAAACTCTTGGTTTACAATATTTCACTAATTTTGCTGCAAACCTCAGGATCTCTGAACATTTGGTTTCAGTCTTCCTGTACCTACAATGATTCCACATCAATTGGGAAAAGACAAACTTAAGTAGGAAAAGATCCTTAAAAGTACTGCCCAGAGATTAGTTACTGGGAATCCTCTTAAAAAGCAAAATCATGCTGAAATATTTCCTGGAACTATCCTCATATCATTTCATTTCTTGTCTTATTCTAATGCTTAAAATCTCTCTCACTATATGCAAATCAATTCTCTCTGTTCCTCTTTATCCTACGCTCCCTCGCTTCTCTTTCTTTCTCTCTTTGTCTTTTGTCACTCCCTATTGCTTCCCTTCTCCTGCCCCCTTCCACTCTGTCACAAATACACACACACACACACACATATGCATCTGTACATAATCACATGCAAATAAATGCAGTATTTTGGGGATAATTTCAAGTGCTCATTTTTCCTAACTAACCCTCAGTCTCTACCAAAAGTCCCTTTTGCCTTACAAATTAAATACCTAGAGAAAAATTATCCTAGGAAATATGTGCTTTCTACATTTTGAAATAAAAAAGATTGAAATAAAAGAATAAGAAAATTGAAGAAAAAAGAGAAATCTGAAGAAGGAAAAACCTGTTGAGTTGTATGAATTATGTCTAAGTAGACAAGAGGATATGGATAGTATGAAATCCTAACAATGGTTAATATAACTGTTTTTTTTTTCAGATTCTTTAACTATTTATTATAAAGAAAATATTGCAAAAGTGAAATTAATATGCTTAATTCTTTCATGGATTTAGAGTAAAATATTTAAATAGCACAAATTATATGCAATATATTCCAGGCACCTTATTAAATGTTTTACATATACCCATTAATTTATCTTTAATATGTCCTAGTGAGAGTTTATTACTACCCAATGTTTATTGGGGAATATATTTACATTATTGGTGTGTGTGTATATATGTGTGTGTATGTGTGTGTATATATACATATATATATATATATATGTGTGTATATATATATATGTTTATTACAACCAAAGCCCAACTTTAACAAATGCTAAAGGAAAGCCTCAATCTGGACTTTTTGAATGATTCTAAAACCCAAACATTTTTCACTATGCTTAAATACTTTTTCTCAAATACAAATACAATTTGTTCTCAAATTGTCATCCATATTTACTGAATGGCCTTTCATGAAAATAGCTAACAGGAATGTATTCTAGAGGAATATAAACTTGCAAATTTGGAAATACTAAGGTCAAATTTTATATAAAACAAAGAACATTTGAGGTCACAATGATTTAATCTCAAAATGTTTTTTTAATTGGTGAATACTAACCATCATGTTCAATCCTTCTGCAACAATTTACTTTTCTTTGTCAAGATGGTCCTTCAGACTGGGTTCTTGTCTATTTCTGGATTGTGCTATGGACTAGCAAATTGATGTGGAAAGATTTGGACTCTTATACAAATCTGCCATCAAAAAGCATCTTTTGGGGAATCCATGCTCAGAACACTTTAAATTAAAAGGCACAAGAAGTACCAGAGGGAAAAGCTCCCAAGTGCTTTTTGCAGCAGCCAGATATACATACTTATAATTAAAGAAGTAAAGCCAATAGTATTATAATTGTTATATAGACTGCTTTAAGGCTTGTTTGTCTTGCATTCATTTCTTCAGGGCCATCATAGAAAAGGTTCAGGAATACTGTTATCTATGGCACTGATGAAATATTATAGATATTTGTTTTTCTATCTGTCCTTTATCTTAGGATTATCTTCTCAAAGGCTACATTCATTAATTTTTTTTACTGTGGTATGTAATACATACTTAAGAAATATTGAATTCTTATTTACCATCTAACTGCATTAATGTGATGATAGAGTTTCAAAAGATCATTACAATTTTCCTTAGTAATACAAAATTGTTGTCATTATGATGGAGATTGAAAGACATTTCTAGAAATTTAATTATACTCATTTGAAAGTCCATAGTAAAATACACTTTTGAGTTACTAGGTACCTGTGAGAATTAAGGTAGTTAGAATTAGGAAAATCCACAATTATTAATCAATTTTTATTGCATTAGTTTTTGTTTTTGATGTTTGTCTTACTTTCCCCCTGAGTTGGGGGAGAGACAATGCCAGTAGAATATAAAGGTAACAGAGTAGAATTAAGCTTACCCCTTTGTTTAGAGCAGACCATACACATGGATCTATGCCAGTTTTCTAATGTTTATTTTATTTTACATGATTTTTGTTTTATTCATGCATTTCTCCTGTTCCTCACCTGGCAACCCACTGTACTCTATGTGTTAGACAGGGTTCTCCAGGGGAAAAAAATATACAGGATATGTGTGTGTGTGTGTAAATATATATGAGTGTATATACAAATATATGTATGTATATGTAAATAACTTTAAAATTAGGGAAAAAGATAACAATAAATGATTATATATATATTTGAAAATTGAAAGTATATTCTGCTAAATATATTATTTAATAAACAATATTAGAAAAGTTTATAAATACCTAAAATTGAATGATAGTGAATTGTTTTCCATTCTGACCATTTAAAAAAATTCTTTCATTGTGCCTTTCTTTTCTTTTCTTTTCTTTTTTAAAATATAGGGGTGAGGGATTGAACCCTGGATCTCATATATCAGAAGCTGGCACTTAACCACTGAGCCATATGGTTTTATACTGTATCTATCAACTCTTTGCCTATCCGTGGACTAGAAGATATTCATCTAGGTTTCATTCTTTAAAAATATTTTTATATTTTGTATAAGCATCTATGATCCATTTTGAATTAATATGTGTAAAAAGGGTGAGGGTTCATTATCTGATATGGATGTCCAATTTTTCCCACCAATATTTGTTGAAAAGAGTATACTTCTCTACTGAATTGCCTACAGTCCTTTGCTTGGATCCAGTTGACCAAATAGGTGTGGATCTAATTCTGGATTCTAAGTCCAATACAAAGATTGTTTAGCTTTGTGAAAATACCATACTACTTTGTTTACTGTAGATTTATGATATGCCTTCAAATTAGGAAATATGATTTCTCCAAATTTATTCCTTTATAAACTCATGTGGGCTGATCTACATGAATTGCATTTCCATATAAATGTTAAAATTATATTCTAAAATTCTAATAAGAAAAGATAATTTGTGTTTTTTTTGGGGGGAATAGCAGTGAATCAAAGAATTAATTTTGTGGGTGGTAAAAATGACATTTTAAAAATGTTGAGGTGTTTCACTTATGAGAACAGAATATTTCTCCATTTATTAAGGTGTTGTTTAATTTCCCTCTTCAAAGTTATGTAGTTTTTTTCTGTAGATGCCTTGCATATATTGTGTCAAATATCATTAACTACTGAGTTTTAATTCTTAAATATTAATGTACTAAGTATTTTAAGGATTTTATAATATAATTTTAAAAATTAAATTTCTGATTACTTGTTACAAATAGTCTTTGCAATTAATTTTTGTATATTGCTCTCACATTTTTCAAACCTGCCAAGCTCACTTATTAATAAAAAAGTTACATTATCCATATTAGATAGGAAGAAGGAAAACTGTCTGTATTTACTGGAGATATGGTTGTCAAAGTAGTAGTAAATTTTAAAATCTGTATAGAAATTCTATTATATTTTATGAATATGAGAATTTGCTGGCCTAATATAGTGAGTTCAGATACGTTCATTCACTTCTGTTCCTTTTTCTGGAAATGTTTGAGTATAATTGGAAATATTTTTATCTTAATGTTTAATAGAATTCATAAATGTAGCTATTTTGATCTGGGGATTCTTTGAGGGAAGCTTTGAAAAAAAAACAAATTCTATTTCTTTAAGATATATGGGACTATTGAAATGATCTGTTATTTGTTTTAATGTGCTTTTAAATACATAGTATTCAACAATTTGACAATTCTCTGTTGTTGAATTTGTTGACCTTAATGTGTTTACAATAGCCCCTTATTTTCCTTCTAAAATCTTTACAATGTATAATGTTAACACCTGTGTCATTAAGAAATAAAATGTTTAGTAATAAGTGATCTAAGTGCCCTAAGTAACAAAATGTAAAAGCAAATTAAAGCCAAACAATATAGAGACAAGGATATAATAAAAACAAGGAAAAAATTCCTGAGGACATACCTAACATTTCAAAATAGAGACTATCAGCAAAGACAAAAAGTTGGTTTCTATGAAAGGATTCATATAAGTCTAAAGAATTTACCTTGATCAATGAAAAGAGAGAAAAAACACAAAAAGCCAATATGATGGAACTATTATATGTTGTTCCTAGTGGTGAAAAATTGTACAGATATCTTAAAGTACTATTTGAGGATAACCATCAAGTCTATCCTAAATTATGATCCAACTATTCTATTTCTAGATATTTATTTACAAAACCATTAATTTGCATGGCAATCATTAAACCACCATCAGTTAGCATTAGTTGAGAGTTTCATACCTGGTCTTAGCAGGAAAAATGAGTTTAATGAGCATATCCTCACACCTCTAGAAATTAATGCTTTTCCTTACAATAAATTTTAAAGAACAAATGAGAAAATTAATTTCATAGAGGGAGAAAGAAATTACCCTTGGAATTAAAATGAGATCTATTATGCTGATTTCTTTATTTCTCAATTGATTTTGCAGGCCAGTAAAGGGTATATGGATAACTATCAAATAAATTAAAATTTTTGAATAAATTACAGATTTAACCTCTCAATTACCACAGAATATGGCAATATGTCACCATATGGCCCTCCAGGAAAGCCTGAAATTTCACTAAAATAATCACTAAATTTTAAAATTATAATCCACTGCTCAATATGGCACTGCATTAAATGCTTTGACGCAGATGGTTTTTTGTAAGTACCTTAACTAGTCCATGTCAGTAGCCCTCAAAATTATGTTTCTAAATCATTTTGCATGGTATAATTTGTATTTGATTTGTAGTTTCTTGAAACTTCTTAGTTCTACTATCCTCATGCATTGCCTTCGTGATAGCAAGGAATAATTAACTTTGAGGTAGTTTCTATCTTTTTTATTCCATATTCACTGTGTTATGCCTTCAAAAATAATGCTTGGCACCTGTGATGGTTAAGTTCATGTGCCAAGTTGGCCAGGTTATGGTGCCCAGTTGTTTGATCATGAAAGCACTGTTTTGATTGTTACTGTGAGACTATTTCATGGATTAAAATAATCAGTAAATTTATTGCACTGATGGTGATCACATCTACAACCAACTGAGGAGATTGCCTTCAAAAATGAGAAAAGTCCCATCCAATCAGTTGAAGACCTTTAAAGGAGAAATAATGATTTTAGCAGTCAGAAGGGAGAATTTCCATCTCTTATTCAGCCAACCCAGCATCTACTGGAACTTCATTGAAAATCTTCATTGGAGTTCTCAACTTGCAGCCTGTCTTAGAGAATTTGGAATTGCCCATTTCCACAACCTTTTGAGCCAATTCTTATAGAAAATCTCATAATATTTACATAATACACATATTAAAGTATACTATACATGAAATATTTATATATTTCATTCTTTTCCCTAGAGACCCTGATTAATACAACACCAATACATTCTCATGGCATTTGTGATCTCTGAATTTCTCAGAGTATAGATTATAGGATTGAACATAGGTGCAATGGTGGTGTAAAATAGTGCAAATATTTTATGCTTAGGGTATATATTAAGTAGTCTAAGGTTAGCAAACATTGAAGGCCCCCAAAACTACCCAGAGTGATAAAAGACCCACAGGGAGAGAGAGTTTTCATCTTCTCACAAATGAGTCATTTCACTGGTGAATAATGTAATGACTTAAGAAACAAATAAGACAACACAAGGTACTAAGGCAACCCTACCTGATTTCACAACCACAAGACACCAGTGATGTAGGTACCATTACAGGAAACATTTAGCAATGAGAAAGTATTGCAGAAACAGTGATAATTTAATCTGACCACAAAAGGGCAACTGGATTGTTATGGATAATTAAGGAATGGATGGACAGTCCCACCACATGCCCAAGCAGCTAGGACTAGGAGATTGCATTTGGCACTGTTTATGATAATAATGTAGTACAGAGGCTTGCAGAGGCAATGTAGCTATCAAAGGACATGGAAGCAATAATGCAGACCTCAATACCTCCAAAGAAGTCTGTGGCAAAAAACTGAAACTTGCAATTATTGTAGGAGATGGCTTTATCTTAACTAATAAGTCACCAGTCAGTTTGGCTGAAACACTAGAAGTTTAGCATTTGTCCATACAGGATCAATGGCTGAGGAAATAGTCCATGAGTTGGTGAAAAAGGCAACTGCATTGAATGGAGGAAAGGATCAGGAGGTTTACTACCAAGAAGGAAACAAAACAAAATAAGAGAAGCAAAAGCAAAATATGTGTATATTCTGGCCATAGGAAAGTCCCAAAGTGACTAATTCTGAGGTGTCCTTGTCCCTTTCCATATATATATCAGGAATATTTTATTCCTGTAAATTATATCATTTATAAAACAACAAAAGTTTAATGTACATAATGAAAATAAAATGTTTTGCCCATTTTTAAATGTATTACCTTAGCCATAGGATCAACTTTCCTTCTCAGCATAATCTGGAACAATTCACTGAATGATTAAAGAAATGAATCAGAAAATTCAAATGTTTAAAACACCCTTGTTTAATGTGGCAAATTTTAATATGCTAAAGCTACTGAGAAAATAAGTGTCAGGTACAGAGTGTTTTGTTGTTAAGTGCAACCATATATCGAATAATTAAGTAGTGGTTCATTGTCTTACCCTTTAATTATTGCAACTGATACCTACTGTTTGTGAATGGAGTGGTATATTGTTAATTATCAAATATATTTATTTAACTAAAATAAATTGTTTTAAATAACTGTTTTATGTGGGGTTGGTGAACTACTTAAACATGATCACTCGATGCAGCCAAGTCCACAATTCTCAATAAAAGTGAGTCGGATCACAGGAATCTCAGTAATTTTTCAGAATCAGTAAGTTATACACTGTTGATACTGGAAGATAGAATCTGGCAACAAAATCAGAGGAATGCAAAATAAACTAAGCAGTTGACAGCATTGGGCTCATTGCTTAGGCTTCTTAAGCTTCATTTTGTCAATTATATCATTGTGAAATCAGTTCATAATTCAGAAATATGGGGAATACATGAGTAGTAGAAAATATCCTAGCGTCACACATGGCTAATGCCATGCATTTTTTAAAAAACTTTTTTACTTTTTTTGAGCAGGTTAACAACTACTATAATTGTCCTGCACATATATACAACAAATTTAAATTAAGAAGCAAGTAAGAAAAGAAAAAAAAAAAAACAAAAACAAAAAACATAGAGTTAATGGGGATGATGAAGTAAATTTCAATTTTTACAATTCATTAGTGAAAAAAAGATTCTGATCATTGACTATTTTAGGGCCATTCCTAAAACTAATTCCTAGTCTGATTTTTCTATTACCATAAAAATATTGTGAAATTATCACTTTATTTCTTTGATAGGTTAAACACATATTGTGCAAGCCCTTTTTGTGTGTTGTAGCCTAATATCAACAGATTTCCTAATGTTAAATTATAGTTTCTAAATTCAAATTTTCTCCTAGTTGTATCAGATTAAGCCATGTTTTAAAGTTTCCTCAGTTGATACAGATGAATTGAGTGTATTTTAGAAAAGCTGGCTGTTTATAACATATGAAATTCATCTTATTGTTGATTGGAAACATAAATGGAGATATTCATTGATAAGAATATTGAGGAAGATACACGAACACTAGAAAGTGACTCAATGAAATTCACTGCCACCCTGAAATTTTCATTAACTTATCTCTACTATTCTCAAATGGAATATGGCTTGTGTGTAATGTGCAGTTAAAACTAAAGTGTGCTAAAACAGTTTTATAGTAATCAACTTATGCTGCAAGAGAAGTTATGGTCCTAAGAATGAAATTAGATGGAATAAATGCAAATAGCACACAACCACCCTAAATCATGGTTAGTAGGACATTACCCAAACCAAGCTCACTAAGTAATTTGTTGACCATCAAATCTGAGTCTGCTTCATATTATATTTAGGCTGCAACAGGAAGAATTCCCCAAGATACTTACTCTGCTAATTTTTCTCCATTACCTAAATATGAATAAAATGCAGAGAATTACCAGTAACTGAAACACAGGCAGATTAATTCTCAAAATCATTTGGAAATCCCAAAGTGCCTTAGAAACTTCTATATATTTGCCAGGGGAGTGGACTTTAAATGTCCACTAAAACCTTCAGGGTTGCAAGGAGATGTAGATCCTTATACAATAGAGAAGCAAGTTGGGAGTTTTGAATGCAGTTTTGCCATCTGCACACTAGCTCAAACTAAAATTCAATTTAAAAGATTTTTAAAGACCCATAAGTGCTGACACATTTATTTATGTCCTAGGAATCATTCATTTATTGTCTTAAAAGTATACTTGTCCAGAAGAGCAGAATATAAACTTTTGTGACACTGTAGAAATTCATATTTCTTTGTAAATTTTTAGGAATTATTTTCCCAGAGATATATCAAACCAGATCCTCACTAAGTGACACTAAGTCACTGGCCATTGTAATGTCCCTTGTGGCTCTGGACACTTACTTTACAATTTTTATTTGGTCTGGTGCAGGCACTGATTCTCTGGAGGCCCAAAACTGCTACAATCAGACCCAATGCAAGTCAGGAGACTTGCTGGCTCTGTGCAAAGATAGCTTTGTGAAGAAAGGAGGAAAGATAATATAGCCTGGATTGGTATTGGGTTAGGTGCCAGGAATATCTGACATGAGGAAAGACAAAGAGAAATAAAGACAGATATCACAATCCAGATATGGATCATTATCAAGAATAACCTAGATGTGTAGAACTAGATAGATAAATAAAATCAGTGACTTACGAGATCATGGGTGGGTCCCAGTTATTTGTTGAGCCAGGAACTAACATTGCTGGAATAGATGGTTGTGGAATGGAAGAGGAACAATAATAAGAGAAAAAAAAGGAATAAAAAAATTCTCTTCATATGCCTAGCTGGGTTGAAGGGGATATCATTATGTGAGAACATAATGAAAATATCAGAAGAAATAAGCATTCAAAATATAACAGGCTTTTATTCTGTTTACCTTATGATTATTTCTCCTTTATCACTGCATTAGTGCAGGATGTACATACATAGTCTCAAATGCACAGAATGATTTTCAGTGAGCACTTCCATCTCTTCTGTACACCAGGCCATTCATGAAAGATTTTCCCATAGATTTGAAACTTTAGGAAATCAGGTACCTTGTGTAATTCAGATCAGCATTCTTAGAAAAATGCAAAAAATATTGATTTATTGAGAAATTACTAAACCCATTAAGTTCATTATAACAATTATTCCTCACAATAATGCCTATTTTGAAATACACATTCTGAGCTCTATTATTCACATAAGGAGTCTGAACCTTCTAGTTGTTATGAACTAACTCAAACAGCTAATAATTATAGAGCAAGAGTCTATGTCCTCCATTCAGTGAAATAAATAGGTATTTCTTAGTTTAATGTTTGCTTTTAGGTTTTGAAAGTTAAGGAACCCTGATTAAATGTTAGAAGTACTTACTTGAGCATTAAGGCAATAAAAAGATATAAAAGGCATTCAAATTGGAAAAAAAAAGAAGTAAAAACTTCATTATTTGCAGATGACATGATTCTATACATAGAAAGCCCTGAGAAATCTACAAAAACAGCTTCTAGAACTTATAAAAGTGTTCAGTAATGTCACAGGTTATAAGATCAATGCTCAAAACTCAGTAGCATTTCTGTACACCAATAATAAGCAATCTGAGGAGGAAATCAAGAAAAAATATAAAATTTGCAATAGTAACTAAAGGAATCAACTGGGAAAAAAGTTAACTAAAGATGTAAAGAACTTATATACAGAAGACTACACAATACTGTTAAAGGAAATCAAAGAAGACTTAAATCAATGGAAGAATATTCCCTGTTCATGGATAGGAAGACTAAACATCATCAACTTTTCTATCCTTCCCAAACTAATCTACAGATTTAATGCAATCACAATAAAAATCAACACTGTGTTTTTTTAAGGAATTGGAAAACCTAACTATGAAATTTATTTGGAAGAGTAAAAGACCCCGAATCATCAAAGACTTATTGAAAAAGAAAACAGAAGGTGGAGGTATCACATACCTGACTTTAAAACATTCTACAAAGCTATGGTGTTCAAAACTGCATCATATTAGCACAAGGATAGACATACTGATCAAGGAACTGTATTGAGAGTTCTGATATAAATCTTCACATATGCAGTCATCTGATATTCAACAAGACCACCAAGCCCACTCATTTGGGAGAGAATTGCCTCTTCAACAAATGGTGCTTGAAGAACTGGATATCCATATCCAAAAGGATGAGAGAAGAATACGGACTCAACCTTATACAAAAATCAACTCAAGATGGATCAAAGATCTTAATGTAAGAGCCAAGACCATAAAAATCTTGGAAGATAATCTAGGGAAGTATCTACAGGACATTGTATTAGGAAATGGTTTCATGAAGTTCACACCCAAAGCGTAAGCAAAAAAAGAAAAAATAGATGAATGTGATCTCCTCAAAATAAAAAAAAATTTGCACCTCAAAGGATATTATCAAAAAAATAATAAGGCAGCCTACACAATGGGAGAAAATATTTGGCAACCGTATATCTGATAGGAGCCTAATATCCTGCATATATAAAGAAATCCTCCACTGCCGCTTTGTTTCCTGGCCTGAGGGTGATCAGCCCTGCTGCAGCCCGGGGAGTGACACGAGCTAGTTGTGGGCCGTCCGGCGTGCACTCCGGAACGGCGGGGGGGTGAAGAAGTTGTCAGGAGAGCGCAGGCCCGGCTCCCTGGTCTTCACGGAGGTTAAGGAGAAGTTGTCACAGGGTCGCCGTTTGGTGCCCTGTGGTCTCCCTGACAGTACTAAATGAAGAGACACCACTCACTTGCTTGCTGGAAGGTAAGACCTTTATTCAGGGAGAGCTGCGCAGTTTTATAGGCAGAGTTGGGCGGGGGTGAGCGTGTTGTCTTCTGATAGGGCTAAGCTGTTGCTGGGCGTGGAGGGAAGATTTGGGAGGGAGGGGGGAGGCTAGAGGAGAAGGCCAACATGTCCAAATAAGGTTATGGCTGTGAGGGAATGCTG
>JAKSZT010054586.1:2951823-2991928 GCA_026826555.1 Tolypeutes matacus
TTCTTTCTTTCTTTCTTTCTTTCTTTCTTTCTTTCTTTCTTTCTTTTCTTTCATACTTCCTTTGGGGTTAGTGTTGTTGTTTTTCTAATTCCTGCAGATATGCAGTTAGGTCTTTAGTTTTTGCTCTTTTTTCTTATCTGATATGTGCATTTCCAGCTATGAATTTTCCTCTCATTACCACTTTTGCTGTGTCCCATAGGCTTTGAAATATTTTATTTTCACTCTTATTCCTTTCAAGGTACTTACTGATTTCTTTTGTGATTTCCTCCTTGACCCACTTTTTATCTAAGAATGTATTGTTTAACTTCCATATATTTGTGTCTAATCTTGTTCTCTGGACTTTACTGATTTCTAGCTTCATTCTATTGTGGTCAGGGAAATTACTTTGCATAATTTTAATATTTCTGAATTAATTGAGCATTGTTCTGTGGCCTAGCATGTGGTCTATACTGGAGAATTGTTCATGTGCACTTGAGAAGAATGTATATCCTGCTGTTTTGGGGTGTAGTGTTCTTTATATGTCTATTACTTCTATCTCCTCTAATATATTATTCAAAGTCTTTGTTGCTTTAGTGATTCTCTGTTGAGATGTTCTCTCTAATGATGTAATGTTATGTTAAAGTCATCCAGTATAATCGTAGAAGCATCTATTTATCCACTTATTTTTTCCAGTATTTGCCTCCTGAATTCTGAAGCACCCTAGTTAGGTGCATAAATGTTTATGATTGTTC
This sequence comes from Tolypeutes matacus, assembly GCA_026826555.1. Classification (NCBI taxonomy): domain Eukaryota; kingdom Metazoa; phylum Chordata; class Mammalia; order Cingulata; family Chlamyphoridae; genus Tolypeutes; species Tolypeutes matacus. The sequence continues at coordinate 2,952,555 of JAKSZT010054586.1, forward strand.
TTTTTTCTTGAAAGATTATTCCTTTTACTAATATATAGTGTCTGTCTTTGTCCCTTACAATAGTTTTGCACTTAAAGTCTATTGTTTCCAATATTAACATAGCTTCTCCAGCCATTTTTTGGTTATATTTTGCTTGTAAAATTGTTTTCCAACCATTCACTTTCAGCCTTCTTGCATTACTGGGTCTAAGGTAGGTTTCTTATTGAGAGCCCATAGATGAGTTATATTACCTTATCCATTCTGCCAGTCTGTGTCTCTTGACTGATGAGTATAGTCTATTAAAATTCAATGTTATTATTGTCATGGAATTACTTAGTTAACTCATATTATCTTCTGGTTTATATATGTCATATATTGTTTTTATTGCTTTATTTTTCTTTTTAGTTTTTCTTACACTCTCCTCCAACTCTCTCTCTCTCCTGTTTTTTTTTTCCTTTCAATCTGCAGAATTCCCTTTAGTATTTCTTGAAGTGCAGCTTTCTTAGTAACATACTCATTTACATTGTGTTTTTTGAATATTTTGAACTCTCCTTTTTTGAGTGCCATTTTTGCTGGATAGAGAATTCTTGGCTGAACATCTTTTTTTCTTTTAGCACCTTGACTGTGTCATAACTCTGCTTTCTTATCTATATTGTTTTAGCTTAAAAATCAGCACTTAATTTTATAGAGCTTCCTTTGTATGTGATGTTTCTGTTTTCTCTTGCTGCGTTCATTATTCTCCCTTTGTCTTGAGCATTGGACAATTTGACAAGTAAATATCTTGGAGTAGGCCTATAGGTATTTATACTCTTTCAGGTATGCTATGCTTCGTGGATATGTACATTTGTCTCCTTCATTAGGGTTGGGAAGTTTTCAACCATTATTTCCTCCAACACCCCTACTGTCCCCTTTCCCTTCTCTTCTCCCTCTGGGATGCTTATAATGCATATATTTGTGCCTTCTGTGTTGTCGTTCAGCTTCCCGAGTCCCTGCTGAATTTTTAAAATCTTTTTATTTATCTGTTCTATCATCTGTTTGATTTAAGATGTACTGTCTTTCACATCACTAATTCTTTCCTTGGTTCAAATCTGCTGTTCTGTACTTCCATTGTATTTTTGATTTCTTGGATTGTGCCATTCATCATCTTCTTATCCATTATCTTTTTATATATGTTTACAATTTCTTCAATATATCATCCCAGTGTCTTCTTAATATCCTTAATCTCTTCCTTCACTTCATTAAGTTGATTCATGTTATTTGTTGGACAGCTCTGATTAGTTCTTCCATGTTTTGCATCTTGCCTTCACTTTTAGTTTTTCGTTGGACTAGGCCATGCTTTCCTGTTCCTTAGTATAGATTGTGTTTTTTTGGTTGGTGTCCAGTCATTTGTTTATCTTGGTGTGTTATTTCAGTTGATTTGTTTCTCTCTCTGCTTTATGGTTTTATTTTGATGTTTTAGAGTGTGGTAATGTTTCATTTTGACACTTTTTTCATCTTTGTCTATTTTCTTGCTGTTGTCTATGTTCCCCTAAAAATGTTACTACCAGAGAAATAAGAAGAGATAGGAAGAAAAAATGAGTAATAATCGTGATAATAGTAAAAGGTAGGAGAGGGAGCATACAACATGTACGCAATTGAATAATTAACCCAAGAAGGAAGTACAGAAGAATAAGATTAGAAAAGTTGAACAGAAACAATGAGACATGAAATAGAATGGAGAAAAATATAGAATGAATTAAAGTCCAAAATGATGAGAAGAGGGGAAATGAAAAAGTAGATGAGAGAAGGAAAGAGAAAAAAAAAGAGTAAAAAAGGAGAAAATAAAACATGGACAAAGTAGGAGAGAGAAAGAAATGACTATAAGAAAAATTGAAGACCAAGCCCAAAGAGGTGGAAAGAATGAACAATAGAAAACAGAGATTATAAGGATGAAGGAGTGAAAAGATATAGCCTAGGTAGAGAAAATTGGGAAACAAAAGAAAGAGAAAATACAAACAGAGTAACAAAAGAAGGGTGGATACCACAACAACAAATCCAGACATCAGCTCCTTGTTTTGTCTTGTTTGTTTCTTTTTAAAAGAAAGAGAGGGCAAAGGCAAGAAAAGGATAAAAATGTCAAGATAAACACAGAAAAGCAGGCTTCTCTCTTGGACCAATAGTAATTTTCTCAGGCTGTTGGTCCAGTCCATGTCCTTGCAGCTTATTCTCTGCTGGTTTTAAGCCAGGTTTTATTGAGTAAAATAAGGAAAGTATAAAAGGAACCTTTTTCTTTCTTTTTTTTTTAAAGGAAGAGATCCAATAAAAGCTAATGCAAAGAGGATGTCTGTATGTTACCTCTCATAAAAGTTCCCTGCTTTCTTGATAGCCTTGCATCACTTCTCAGAGAGGAGCTAGGGTCAAACCAGAGACCTTGTATATGTTAGGTTGGAGCTCATCCACTAAGCTCATGTGCCTTCTTAGGTTGGAAAGGACTTTCAGATACCTATCAGCCCCTATTTCCTCCCTGTTATCTCTGCTTCCTTTCTGATGTAAACTCTCTTTAATTGAGATGCTAGGTGTGGCAACCTGCCTAAGAAGATCCCCCTCTCCTCTCTGATGTAATTCTTCTCTTTACCCAGGATGCTGAGTGTGACATCCTGCCTGAGGAGATCTTCCTCACCCATCCCTGTTGCATGAGGGTCCCTTTGAAAACCCAAGAGGAGTTTGGTGGATAAAATAACCATAAAAAGTCCAATTTCTACCCTCTCTGACCCCCCTTCCTCCCACAGGAGGTCACTGACACACTCCTTTTGGAGAAGGAACCCAGCGGCTCAACTTAGGCTGTTTGTCCTGAGGGTGGGGTATAAATGCCTCTTCCAGCCACAGGCAGAAGAAACTCAAGATTTTTGCCAGCTTAATTTTCTTTCTAGCACCCTCCTAGATGATCTAGAGCACTCACACCCCTTTATCTATTTTCAGGTGCTGACAGGGGAAAGAAGTCTGTTCTTTCAGTCAGATACCATTGTCAGGAATTTTACCTTCAACTGATATCTCAGCGATGGAGGAGGGGAGCCCTTCTTGTTGGCTGGGAGGGTCAATAACTCACAGTTTGCTTTTTTGGTTTCCTCCTCTCTGTCCCCAACTCTCCTGTTAGTTGTGAAGCAGTGTCCTATACTACTGTACCATAAAGCAGGTTACCAAGACAGCCTTATATTACCTCTCAGTTGTTTTAGTAAGAGATAAGATTTATTTGTCTACTCCATTGGCCATGTTCCCGATAATTTTTTTTTTTTTTAATTTCAGTTGTTGTGGCCTTCAACTCATGTGTTTCTGTTTGGTTCTTAGTGATAATCTCAAAGTCGTTCCCATATTGCTAATTCATTGTCTTTTCATGTAATTAGTTTTTTTTTCTGTGTTCTCCTTTATCTCCATAAACATATTGAGAATCATCTTTTTTATAAGTTTGTGTCTAAATGGTCCAAAGTCTGCTCTTCTTCTTTGATGGTTTCTGGAATTTTATCTTGTCCCTTTGGATGGACCATCATTTCCTAATTATTGTTTGTCATGTAATATTCCCAGCACACTGAAAATTTTAATATTTTAAGGTCTTAACTCTGACAATTAGCCTCTCAACTCTCTCTTTCTTATGTGTGTATCTAGTTAGTGATAAGACAGATATTTTCTTGAGTGCCAGGAGCTAAAAAAAAAAAAAAAAAAAAATGAGAGAGAGAGAAAGAATATAAAAATACGTTTTACATTCTTTGCAATTTTCTCTCTCTTTTCTGACAGTTTTATTCTGATAATGCTATTCATTTCAAGGACTTCAGCCAGAGATTAATGAGAATTAACCACTTTGTCATATGTGAGACTGTGTGGAGCTGCGGGACCTACTTCTTTACCTAGGCTTATGATTGCTTACCGTCTTAGGAATTCCCATGTTTAGAATTTATAGGATTTCATAGGAGAAAATCTGTATAACCTTATATTAGACAAATGCAAAACTATAAATAAAAAGAATTGATAAATTGGATTTCATCAAAATTAACACTTTTGAAAACCGTAATTAAGAAAGGGAAGGGCAAGCCACAGACTGGATGCAATCATTACTCGTATCTGACAAAGAACTTGAATCCAGAATATAAAAATGATCCTTACAATCGAAGAGGACTATTAAAAACCTTAAGAACTGGGCAAAATATTTGAATAGATATTTTACCAAAAAAAGATACCTGAATAACTGATAAGCACAAGAAAATTGCTCAGTATTACAGGTCTCAGGAAAATGAAACAAAGCCACTTGAGATAACCCTATACATCCACTAGAATGGCTAATTTAAAATATTGAAAATACCAAGTGTTGACAAGGTTGTACAACAACTGGAAGTCCAATATATTGCTGGAATAACTACTTTGGTGATCAGTTTAGCAGTTTCTTTCCATAAGACTTAGAAATTCCACTCTAAGAAGGGTGAAAAGCCTTGTACTTGAAAATTAAAAACAACTTTAATCTCAATAGCAAAAAAAAAAAAAAAAAAATCCCAAAACAAAACAAAAACAAAACCTGTAAACAATCCAAATATCCAGCAAGTGAATGCATTAAAAAATGTGTGGTATATCCCTGTAATAGAATATTGCTCAGCAATAAAATGTCTGTGATATTGAAAAAAAAAAAAAAGAATTTATAGGATTTCAATTGTCCCCTCTACTCCCTTTGAAGTAAGCTTTCATCCCCTCCTTTGGGCTTTATTGTTTGATTTAATGCAGATGGTCTTTGCTCCAAACCACTTTGACTTAATTTTTTCTTACACTGCTTTAGGTATCTAAAAGCTGCTTCTCTGCCTTCAGGAAAGGTTCTAGGACAGTGTTATTGAGACAAGTGTACTGTTCAGTCTTTCAGACTTCCAACAGCCAGATTGGCAATGGCATACAGGCTCCCAAGGATGTGTATAAATTTTATTCTACTCCCTCTAGAAAGGTGTCAAGGACCAACAATGGGAGTGTATGCTGTTTCCGCACTGCATTGGGAAGGGACTGAGGAAGGGGACAAGAACACCAGGACATTCTCCTATAGCCTTTGAAGCATTTTCTCTTGATTCAGCACTCACCTAGCTACTACAGCACTTTAACAGTTTTCTGCAGTTCTGAGGATGAATACTGTCTTTTAGATTCCTTTCCCATTTTTAATTAGGGGATGTTTCAGTTTGCCAAAGAGCTGCTGATGTAAAGTACCAGAATTTGTTGGTGTTTATTAGCAGGAATTTATTTGGGGAAAAGCTTACAGTTCTGAGACCATAAAATGTCCAAATCAAAGCACCATCAGGGATGTTTTCTCACCAAATTCAGCTACTTTTGATGTTAGTGTGTTGCCACATGGTAAAGAAAGATAGCAGGTGATCTTTGCTGAGGTCTCTGTCTTCTCTTCCACAATTTACCATCTCCAGGAGCTCAGCTGTGGGCAACCAGGCTTAAAGCTTATCTCTTTCAGAGCCAAAGCTCAATCTCACAGGGCTTCTCTCCATTTGCTGAACCTGCAAGAAAGTATGGAGTCCTCTCTCCCACATGATCAGTTCAAAAGGGCAGCTTCTTTTCTCTCTCATATGGCTGGACAAAATATGGCAGATCACCCTTTTTCTTTGTGTGTCTGTGCTTATATCAGACAATCAAGAGGGCAGAGAGTTAACGTGAACCACACGTCACTGATGTAATACAAAGAATAAGGTCTCACATCCACTGGAATGGATTAGTTAAAAAACTTAATTTTCTCTTTTTGTGATTCAAAAAAGTGATTGAAACTGCCACAAGTTTGAAACTATGGCCAACCTAATATTTGGCTTCCAGAAATCTGAAGCAATGGCTCAAAAAGTACTGACTAGCAATCTGAACATGTATACCTGGAGTTTAGAGGATTAGGTATTTATATCTCTCCCTGGCACTAACAAGTTGCATCAAGATTCAGGGCTGTAGTCCCTACTGTTGTCTGTCATGACAGACAGCCCATACATGTAGAGTGAAATTTACTGGTATTTGCCACAGTTTAACAGTCTCTTCCTTCAGTTCTTCCCAGAGTTCAATTAGACTGTGGTTTCAAAGTACTTGATCCCTATGGTTCCTACCTATTCAATCACTGTGTTGGTGGAGGAACTGACACCTGGACTTTCCTATTCCACCATCTTAGCAATATCTGTCTCCAGGAAATACCTTCAGGTGAATCAAATATAAAAATAAAGTACACCAAATACTTATGGGATACAGTGAAGACAGTGCTAAGAGGGATTTTTAGAGCTCTGAATGCCTAGATTTAAAAAGAAAAATAATCATGAATCAATAACCTAATTTAATACCTAAGAAAATTCACTTTACTAAAATAGCAAGAGAAAAATTAATTAAAAGGTCGTAGAAGGAAATTATATTAAATATTAAAGCAGAGGTTATTGAAATAGGAAACATAAAAAAATAAAATCAAAAGTTTTTTAAAAATACCATTAAAATTGACAAACATTTAGCCAGACTGACAGAAAAAACAGACAAGACAAAAATGACTCAAACTGGGAATGAATGCAGGAATATTACTACCAAACTTAAAGACATAGAAATAATTATAAGAGTATTATAACAATTACTTGTCACTAATATAGAAAACCTAAATGAAATTAACAAATTCTTTGAAATGTACACATCATCTCATTTGACACACAAAGTAACAGAAAACCTCAGCAGATCTATTACAAGTAAGGAGATTGAATCACTTCTTGAACATCTATCAAAAAAGAAAAATCCAGGACCAGATGGTTTTAGTGCTTAATTACATGAAACATTGAAAGAAGATTTAACACTAATTACTCTCAAACACTTTAAAAATAGAAGTGTAAGTTTTACTTCCAGAATCATTCTATTAGGCCAGCATTACAATAATACCAATGCCAGAAAAATAAAATAAACATTAGAAAATTACAGACCAATATTTCATGAATATGGATGCAAAAATCCTCAGCAAAATATAGTAAAACAAGTACAGCACTATATTAATATAATTATGTGCATTATCAAGTGGAATTCAAGGAATGCAATGATGGTACAGCATAAGAAAATCTGTGTGATACACAACATTAATAATATTAAAGATGAAAAACAAATTATCATCTGAATTGATGAAGAAAGTCATTAGATAAAATCCAGCATTATTTTGTAGCATAAAAAGCTCAGAAATTTAGGAATAGAAGGGAATTTTCTCAATATGATAAAGACCTTTTCAAAAATACAATGTAAATACATTTAATGTTGAAAGACTGAAAGCTTTCCCCCTAACATCAGGAACAAGAAAAGTATGCCTGTTGTCCACCATTATTCAATATTGTACAAGAAGTTCTAACAAAAGCAATCAAATTCTTCAAAATTAGAAAGAAGAAGTCAAGTTACCCATATTCAGAGATGACATGATGTTATATATAGAAAACAAACATAGAAGAAATTTACTAGAACTAATGAATTCAGCAAAATTACAGGATTCAAGATAAACATGCAGAAGCCCATTTTTTCTATACTTGCATAGTAATTAATAATATGAAAATGAAATCAAGAAAACTATTCCATTTACAGTAGCACCTATAGGAATTCAAAATAATAAATGTAACCAAGGAGGTGAAATAATTGTACACTAAAAACTACAAAACATTATTGCAGGAAATTAAAGAAGACAAAAATAAATGAAAATATCCAATGTTCATAGATAGGAAGACTTAATATTGTTAACATTTAAATAATGAAATCCAATATAATCCCTATCAAAATTACAGAAGGCTTTTTTGGAGAAGTAAAAAATCTTATCCTCAAATTCATATAGAATTGCAAGGGGTTGCAAATAACCAAAGCAATCATAAAAAGGAAGAACAAAAGTTGGAAGACTCATACTAAAACTATAGTAATTAAAACAGCATGATATTTGCATAACGATAGACATATAGATGAAAGGAATAGCTCATTTACCTCAGCCAACCACTGAGTTACCAAGCATGTACTCCAGGTATTCTCAAAACCAACAGAACAATGATCTATTATAGCTGAAAAAGCTTGGTGTGATATCAATAGAGGCACCAGAGAGGCACATAGGTACATAGAGAATAGGTAAAATCTAAGTCATCCCTTGTCAACAGGGAGTCTGTGAATATATCATACACTGTTTCTTTTGAGGATTAACACCAGAGTCAAAATCTGTGTATGAAATATATGTTATTAAAATAGTCCAGCCAGGGAAGCGGCTGTGGCTCAATCAGTAGGGCTCCCATTTACCATATGGGAGGCCCCGGGTTCAGTTCCTGGGGCCTCCTGGTGAAGGTAAGCCCGCCCGCACGGCGTGGTTAGCTGACCCAGCAAGCACAAGCAGCAAGGGGGGGGATAAATGAATAAATAAATAAAAATCTTTAAAAAAAAATTAGTCCAGCCAAGTCACCAAGCAAATAAGCAAAAAATAACAAGTGCCAGAGGGAAGTTTTATTCACAGTTGCTACAATATACTATCTAAAATATGCAGGTTTCAACAAAATATAAGGAACATACAAATAGGAAAAAGTGACTCTTAAATATAGTAATAATGGGCAATTGAAACTGAATTTATGGAGGTCCAGCTCTTTGACTTAAGAAAGACTTCAAACAGCTATTACAAGTGTTCAGAAACTAAAGGGAAGCATGTTTTAGAAATTAAAGGAAGTTGGGATTACAATGTCCCATCAAGTAGGTAACAATAAAAAGATAGAAATTATTTAAAAAAAAAAAAAAAGCCAATAGGACTTATATAGTAAAAGAAAAAAAAAAAACTACAATAAAACAAATGAAAATATACCAAAGGGCCTGAAAATTAAGTTTGAGCTGGTAGAAGAATCAGTGAACCTGAAGATATCTTGATAGAGATTATGCATTCAGCAAAACAGAGAGTTTAAAGAATTATGAAAAATGAACAGAGCCTCAGAGAAATGTGGGGCACTATTAAATGCACTAATATATGTGCACTGGGAATACAAGAAGAAGACAGAAAGAGAAGCCTATGAAAAATATTGAAAGAAATAATGGCTGAAATCATCACAAATCTTTTTAAAAATCATTAATCTATACATAATCACAAGAAGCCCAATAAAATCTAAGTAGGAAAACATTGATTTCAACACCCATACACACCATAGTCAAAATGTTGAAATCCAAATTCAGAGAAAATCTTAGGAGCAAGAGAAAACAATTTTTTCATGTAAAAAGAGACGTCAATAAGATTAACAGGTGAATTGTCATCAGAAACAATGGAGGTCCAAAGAAAGTGGTATGATGTCTTTAAAATACTGCAAGAAAAAATAACTCTTGACCTAGTATACTATATCCAGCCAAACCTTCAAAATAAGAAATGAAGACATTTAAAACAGAGAATTATTTATTGATAACAAACCTGCCCTTAAAGGAATACAAAGGAAATTTGTCAGCCTGAAAGTCAGTTTCCTACACATTAATTTACATCCAAATTAAAACAAAACTAAACAAAGAATTCTGGTGAAGGTAATTAAGTATAGATAGTTTAAAAAGAAATATAATTGCATATTGCATAATTTTTATTGTTTTTAACTAAACTAATATAACAGGTAATTAAATAAAACATTAAGTATATACTTAGGATTATAACACCCAAGTATGCAATACATTTGACAACATGGCATAAAAGAAGGGAGTAGGACCAAAGCTCTATTGAAATATGGAAACAAAACCTGGAAAGAAACTCATACCCAGAAGAATAAATAGATAAAATAAGAAATGGTAAAAAAAGAAGGTAAAATACCAAACTAATACCATATGGGAGGCCCCGGGTTACACTTTCTCATCACAGATATCTTAGGATAAAGAAAATTATATAAAGTTAATTATAACACTGTTTGCAGTTGTAAAATATATAAATGAAATATTGATAAGAGGAATACCACAAATGGAGAAAGAATAATTTTGTATAAGAATAAATTTTCTAGATCTCACTAGAATTAATTTATTATACATACGAAGAAGATTCTGATAAGTAAGGCATATATTGTAATCCTTAAAACAACCACAAAGAAAATTATGAAAAATAGTTAAAAATTTTAAATTTATTAAAATGTTACACTAAAATATTCATTTAATGGAAAAGAAAACAATAAAAGGAACATATTAATAAAAGTGTAATATATAGAAGATATGTGAATGGAAGTTTTAAATCCAACCATATCAATATGAATATTATATCTGAATGCATTAAATATCTAATCAAATAACAAATATTGTTAGAAAAGATCCAACTAAATTTTGTTTGTCTATAAGAGAATTATTTTAGATTAAAACATGCAAAAGTTTGAAAATGAAAATGATAAGAAAATATTTACTATACAAACTGCAACCAAAAAAGTTAGATGGTTATACCAAAATCAGACCAAATAGATTTTAAAACAAAAAATGTCACTAGAGACAATAAGTGGAATTTTATGTCGATGAAAGAACCAATCAATCAGGAAAATGTAAAAATTATAAATATGATATATTTAAGTAGAGAAGTTTTAAATATATTAAACAAATATAAATTTGAAGAGAGACTAGGCAAATAAAAAATACTCATCGTAGATTTCACTCCCCTCTTTCAAAAATGGATAGAACAATTAGGCAGAAGATCAAAAATGATTTAGAGGCAAATAAATTTTTAAAGAACCAAGACTAACAGAACATTGAAGCCAAAAAGAGAAGAATACATACATTCTTCTCAAGCTCACACAAATCATTCTCTAAGAGAATATATGAAAGCTGATTTTACAAGCCTCAAAAAATTTGAGGATTGAAACATGCAAGGTATGTTTTGTGACTACAATAGAACTAAATTATAATTGAATAACAGAAGTAAATTAAGGAATTTCACAAATATGTGGATATTAAACAACATAATCCTAATTAACAAATTATTAAAAAAAAACAAAGGAAACTAGCAATGCATGATATACATAAAAATGAAAACATCACACTAAAAACTTGTGATATACAAGCATAGCAGTGCTTAGAGAGACGTTTTTAGCTCCAAATGCAGATATTTAAAAGGAAGCAAGAAGTAATATTAATAATAACATAATTGTCGACTGTAAGAAAGTAGAGACTGTATAGAATTCTAAACTTAAAACATGCATAAGGAAGGAAAATATTTTAAAATGGGGCAGAAATAAATTAGACAATAGAAAAAATAGAGGTCAATGAAACAAAAATTAGATTCTTTGAAAAGATCAATAAAACTGAAAAACCAATTGCTAGACTGGTCATAAAACACAGAGAGAACACTCAAAGTACTAAAATCAGAAATGAAAGAGTGGACATCACCATTAATCTCTCAGAAATAAAGATAAATGTAATCAGTACCATTAACAATTATATGCCAAAAATTTAGATAACTTAAATGATTCAGAAAAGCTATGAAACTGACTTAAGAGAAAATATAGTATCTGAATAGATTTATAACAGCTAAAGAGATTGAATTAGTAATTTTAAACTTCCCACAAAAAATCCAAAGACTTTTTGGCTAAATTGGTGAATTCTACTCAACTTTGAAATAATTAACACCAATTTCTCACAAGTCATTTCAAAAATAGAATAATAGAAAAAACTTCACAGATCATTCTATGAAGCCAGTATTGCATTGATCCCAAAATCAGGCAAAAATATCAAAAGAAATGAAAAGTACAGATCATTATCTCTTACAAAAATCCAAAATCCTCAACAAAATATTATTTTGTTTTGTTCTTTGTTTGATTATTTGTTTTTTTTCCTTCTCTCTTTTTTTTTTGCCCTGAGTTTCCTTATCTTTGTCTCTTGCATGTAAGCTTATCACACTTGTTTCTTTTTCCTAGTAAATGTATTTGATTACCCAAGGGAGCTGCTTTTGGGATCTGCAGACCAAGGGGAGTGCTGCCCATCATCCAGTAGTGAGAAGGACAGAGACTATGGGGCCTAATGAAAACCATGAATTAATTGCCCCTATGGCTGGAACAGCATATATACCTCAAACTCAAGGCAAATAGCCCTGGTAAAACCCTTGGTTCACTGCAGCCAACTGAGTGGGGAAAGAACATTCACCTCCCTAAGAGGAAGAGATATCTGGAAGAGGGCAGAGAGTGATTTCTCTTCAGTGAGTTTGGTCAGCTGAGCTTCCTTTGAATCTTAAAAATTATATCCTACCCAGAACTAAAGTGGCCCCAGTGGGAGGGAAAGAGGGATCTGATCAAGCAAGCAATCACACACAACTGCCATGGGAGAGAGAGGAACTAGGTTAGTGAAGAACTAACCAACCCAAGAGAGATAAGTCAAAATGTTAAAAGCCTAACTGGCCTAAAGGAAAAGAGGGCAAGGAGAGCCAGATAAGCTTATAGAAGCCTACCTAACCTGTGGAGTGAGTGCAGCTGAGTGTAGGAATGGTGTTCTCATATACTACATCCCAGTACCTTCTAAGAGAAGAGATCCAGAGTGATCCACTGGGTTATCAGGCACCCAGTCAATACCATGTGACAAGGAACTTATAGATTGAGATTTTGGTTTTATGTTTTTTTGGTCTGTTATTTTATATTTTTTATAATTTTTATTCTTTATTTTATTCACTAAAACCAGTTACGTCATATGTGGAGGGCAGGTTGCAGGGTTATTGATTGATGAGCACCAGCAGCCAAGGACAGTTCCTAAGGACCTAAGAGGGAAGCCTGTTTTCCTGGGTCGATTTTGTTTTCTGTTTGTTGGTTTTTCTCTTTCTTGATTTTTTTTTATTTTCTTTTGGCTACTTTTTCTCCTTAGTTCTTAATTTCTTTTCTTTATCTCATTTTTCCCTCTTCTTTTGCTTTTCTTTCATTCCACATTCTCTTACTTGGTCCTCATTTTTTTCTTCTTCTTCTTATCAACTTTCCAGTCTTATACTTTATTCTATTTTTTTTCTTATTTCATGTTTTCATTCCACAATTTTTATTCTTATTCCTTTGTATTTTTTATGATCTTTCACTTTTTTTCCCCTCTGGGCTCTTTTATACTTCCATTTTTAAAATTTTAATTATTACTTTTATTCTTTTTCTCTCTTATCTCTTTCATTTGAAATGGTCTTAATTTTTTTCAAGGGAACACAGACAAATACAAGGATATATAAGTGGAACCAGGTGTCAAAGAGGAATCTAACACAAAACAATATAAAATAAAACCCAAGAAGAGAAAAAGAAGCTTATCATATGAAGAAGCCCATCAAGACAAACATATGTCTAGGCACCAGCAAAAAAAAATTCAAGCCATATTAAGAAACAGGAAGACAAGGCCCAGTCTAATGAACAAACCAAAAAACAGGAGGTGATGCAGAACATGGGACAACTAATCAAGGATGTGTAAACAAATATGAAGCCACATAATCTAGTGAAGGAAGAGATGAAGGATAGTAGGAAGACACTGGGGGGCCATACTGACAAAATCATAAACATACATAAAAATAAAACATGAATCTGATGAATGGCACAATGCAAGAAATAAAAAACACACTGGAAGCACATAACAGCAGATCTGAATAGGGAGAGGACATCATTAACAATGTCAAAGACAGCACATCTAAAATTGGACAGGAGGCGGATGTGGCTCAAATGGTTGGGCGTCCATCTGCCATATGGAGGGCCCTGGGTTCCATCCCCGGGAATTCCCAGTAAAATAAAAAATAAAAAAAAAATTAAAAAAAAAAAAAATATATATATATATATATATATATATATAATTGGACAGATAGCGAAACAGATAGAGAAAAAGATAGAAAAAATCCAACAAGGACTTTGGGATTTGAATGACAACTAGAAATGCACAAACATATGCATTATAGGCATCCCAGGGGGAGTGAGAAGGGAAAGAGGGTAGAAAGAGTGCTGGAGTACATAATGACTGAAAATTTCTTAACTCCTTTGTGGGACATAGATGTACATGTCCAGGAAGTGAAGCACTCTCCAAACAGTATAAATCCTAAAAGGCCTATACTGAAACATATAGTTATTAAATTGTCAAATGCTCAAGACAAAGAAATAATACTGAAAGCAGCAAGTGAAAAGAGATACATCACATAAAAAGAGAGCTCAATAAGAATAAGCACTGATTCGCATCTAAAAACATGTAGGCAAGAAGGACGTGGTATGACATCGTTAAGGTGCTAAAAACAAAACAAACAAACAAACAAACAAAAAACAGCCAGGCAAGAATTCTGTATGCAGAAATGACAGAAGGGTCACAACTGTGGAGAGGAGGATCACTGGTATGGGGTGTCAGTGATGGGTGAATGCTTAACCTGGGACATGTCACTAAATCATAAGAATATGTTTAAGTGTCCATGGAGTGTGGTCTTAGTGGGTGGAAACCCACACCATAACCATAAGAATGAAATGCCTTCTGGGGAGTTATGCTACATTTTCTAAAATGCCAGCAAGAATACCCTGAGTACAAGAGCAGTGCCTAGTGAAGAAAGACAGACAATTACAACAGACCCTTGATATCAATGATTGTAGTCATGACCTTTTTCTTGTGAAATTGAAACTTAGCCTTTTGTTATTTATTGCCTAAGACTTACCTCCTTAAAACCCTTCTTCTTCCTCAAATGAGGCCTCTCTCTAAGCCAAACTAAGCATACAAATGCACTCACTACCTTCCTCCTGGCATGGGACATAACTCCCCAGGATAAGCCTTCCTGGCACTGAGGTATTATTACTAAATGCCAACTAGATATACATCTGGAAAAAACACCTTGACCAGAAGGGGGAAAGATTTAATACAAGTGGGTTTTTATGGATAAGAAACTTCAACGTGAATCGGGATGTCATTCTAGAGGTTATGCTTATGCAACTCTCAACAGGATCTCATTGACTGCCACAGTAAACAGTGCCTCAAATAACAGGGCTCCTGAGGGCTCTAGAGACATCCAGACACTATGATCAGGGCAGACATTCTCAGGAATTCAGTACCCTGTCATTGGGCCTTACTTTGGAATTTATGCTGCCCACTGTAGCAGAGCTAGACTCTTTTATAGTTGCCCTATGTATGATTCTTTGGGCCCTTCTATTTTAACCTATACTTATAAATATACTTGTTAATTATATGTCTCAGAGTCTCAAATTTTTGGTGTGTCCATATTCCAGGTGGGCCCTGAATTTCAGCAAAGTTGAAACATCCACTCTACTGCTCATTGAACTCATCCAGGACAACTAACAAGGAGACTATGATGGACATTGTCCATCCCAAGGAGCAGAGAGTATCTGCAACTGCAAGCAAGGTACTTCCATCCATCTGCTTCATGGGATCCAAGCTCTCTCTCAATTAGAAGCAGAGTGGACATCACCACCTCCAAATCCCCAAGACTGGGGAATGAACAATGGACTAAAGTAGACTTGTTATTATTCTATTATAGACATTTTTATTCCAACAATGGAAGAACATTTATCATTGATATAAAAGACGGTGGCCACCAGAGGTTCTGAAGGCAGGGAGAGGGAAGAATATGTGTAATATTGGAGCAAGTTTGGCACATTAGAATTTTCCTGCCTGACATTGCAATGATGGATACAGGCCATAATATATTTTATCATAACCTACAAAATTATGTGGGACAAAGTTTAGTCTAAAATGTAAACTATAGTCCATGGTTAGTAGCAATGCTTTAATACATTTTCAATGATTATAACAAATGTACCATACAAAGGAAGCATGTTGTTAATGTGGGAATGTGTGGGAGGAGGTGGGCACGGAACATATGGGAATCCACTATATTATTTATGGAGCATTAATGTAACCTAAATCTTTAAAAATAAAAACATTAAAAAAACAGTGAAAAAATTAAAAAAAAAATTAAGGAGAATTCAAAACACTCACAGATAAACAAAAATTAAGAAAGCTTGTCAACAAGAAAGCTGCCCTTCAAGAAATACTAAAGGGAGTTCTGCAGGTGGAAATGAAAAAGAGAAGAGAAAAGGTTGGAAGAGAGTGTAGAAAAAAAGATTATTAGTAAGAATAGCTAAAATGATAGAGAAATATAAATAAAATATGATATATATAACCCTAAAGAGAAAATGGATAATGTAGGTACTGCCTTGAAAGAAATAAAATTGAATGTTAATGGCAAATCTCTGCAATCAAAACACACAGATTGGCAGAATGAGTTAAGAAATTTGACTCATCTATATGCTGTCTACAAGAAACTCACATTAGACCCAGGAATGCAAGGAAGTTGCAAGTGAATAATCAGAAAACAGTTTTAGATACAAATAGTAAACATAAAAAGATAGGAGTAGCTATACTAATATTGGACAAATTAAACATCAAGTGCAAAACTATTGCAACAGACAAAGAAAGGCACTATATATGAATAAAAAGGGTAATTTATCAAGAAGTAAGTGCAATCATAAACATTTATGCACTTAACCAAGGTGCCACAAAATACATGATGCAAACATAGGAAAAACAAAGTGGAGAAAATAA
Organism: Tolypeutes matacus; assembly: GCA_026826555.1. NCBI lineage: Eukaryota > Metazoa > Chordata > Mammalia > Cingulata > Chlamyphoridae > Tolypeutes > Tolypeutes matacus. The sequence continues at coordinate 2,969,019 of JAKSZT010054586.1, forward strand.
ATGCCTCTACCAAAATACTGGAGGATTTAATACACCATTATGACCATTAGACAGACGATCTTGACAGAAGGACAATAAAGAAATAGAGATTTGGAATAATATGTTAGAGGATCTAGATCTAATAGACATATAGACAACATTACACACAAACATAGTAGTATATACTTTCTTCTCAAGCACACACTGATCAGGCTACAGATTAGACCACAGGCTAGGTCACAGAACTAGTCTCAATGAATTCAGAATGAATTAAATTATACAAATTGGGAAGCGGCTGTGGCTCAATCAGTAGGGCTCCCTTTTACCATATGGGAGGCCCCGGGTTCGGTTCCCAGGACCTCCTGGTGAAGGCAAGCCCGCCCGCACGGCGTGGCTAGCTGACCCAGCGAGCACAAGCAGCAAGGGGGGGATAAATGAATAAATAAAATAAAATCTTAAAAAAAAAAAATAAATAAATAATAAATAAATTATACAAATAATTTCTCTGACCACAAGGAATGAAACTGGAAATTAAACAGGGGCAGAAAACCAGAATAGGCACAAAGATATGGAAGCTAAATAACACATTCTAGACAATCAGTTGGTAAGGGATTAATTACAAAAGAAATCAGTAATTACCTTGCAACAAATGGAAATGAGAATAAAACATATCAAATTGCATGGTATGCAGCAAATGTAGTGCTGAAAGGGAAATTTATAGCCAAAAATTCCTATGATAAAAAGGAGCTAAAATCAAAGACCTAATTGCACACCTGAATTAACTAAAAAAAGAACAACCTAATACCAAAGCAAGGAGAAGTAAGGACATAACAAAGATAAGAGCAGAGCTAAATGAAATTGAGAATAAAAAAATACTAGAAAAAATTAGCAAAACCAAAAGCTGGCACTTTGTGAATATTAATAAAATTGACAAACCCTTAGCTAGACTAAGAAAAAGAGAGTAAAGATGCAAATACATAAAATAAAAATGAGGGAGAGGACATCATCACTGATTCCACAGAAATAAAGAGTATCATAAGAGGATACGTAGATAAATTGCATGCCAACAAGATGGATAATGTAGATGAAATGGAACAAATTTCTAGAAACACACAACAGCTTACATTGATGAAACAATTGATGAATTCATTTTTTTTACCAATCACAAGTAACCAATCTAAAATCTTCCAACTGAGAAGAGCCCAGGACCAGATCACTTCACAGGTGAATACTACCAATCATTCTGGAAAGAACTTAAACCAATCTTGATTAAACTTTTACAAAAAAACTAGAAGTACAGGGGCATTGCCTAACTCATGCTATAATTCCAACATCACCCTCACATCAAAGCCACATAAAGATGCCATAAGAAAAGAAAACTACACACCAATTTCTCTCTAATCAACCTGGATGCTAAATCCTCAACAAAATACTTGCTAATCATATTCAACAACACATCTAACAAATTATATGCCATGTTCAAGTGGGTTTCATCCCTGGTATGCAAGGATGGTTTAACCTAAGAAAATCAATAAATATAATACACCACATTAACAGATTGAAATAAAATATCATATGAAATCATATTATTTGGAGACCCAAATAATAACCAACAGAATATGGAATTCCTATTTTGTGGAGTCTTGCTATATTCTCAATTAGAGGGGCAAGGAATCTCTAGAGTACATGAGCAGTGCCTAGCAAATGAATACAGATCAATTCACCAGGCCCTTGAAATTGATGCTTGTACTTATGAACATTGTTCTTCCAAAATTGAAACTTAGCCTAGTATATATTGACTAAGAATTACCTTTTGAAAGCCTCGGTATTGCTCAAATGTGTCTTCTCCCTAAGCCAAACACAGCATATAAACTCACAACCTTCCCCCCATCATGGAAAATGACTCCCAGGTATGAGCTTCCTTGGTGCAGAGGGATTATTACCAAGCACCAACTAGCAGTTAATTTGGAAAAAGACTTTGACCAAAAGGGAGAAATTTTAAATATAAATGAGTTTTTATGACTATGAGATTTCAAAGTGAGTAAGGAGGTCATTCCAGAGATTTTGCTTATACACATATCAGGAGGTTCCCACTGACTGCTTCAGCAAACAAAGCCTCAAGCAGGGGTGAACCTGAGGGTTCTAGAGCCATCTAGACTTTATAGGCAGGGGCAGACAACCACAGAAATTTGGCACCCCATCGGTGGAACTTACCTTGGAATATATGACAACTTATCTCCCCAATGTACCAGAGTTAGACTCATTTAAATTGTCCTTCTCATGGTTCTTCTGCCTTTTTTTTGAATCTATAATTAGCATTTTTCTCATTAAATATATATCACACAGTCTTTTGTTTTCTGACTGTTCATATGCTTTTTGAGACCTGAATCTCTGCAGAGTTGCAACCAACACTTACTCTCCAGTTGATTGCATTCGCCCAGGACAACAAACAAAAGTATGATGATGAACAATGCCTATCCCAAAAAACAAAGAGCATCTGCAAAGGCAATCAAGACATTTCTATCCATCTGATCCATGTGTTCTAAGCCCCCTCTCAATCAGAAGTAGAGTGGGAATCATCATCCCCAAATCCTCAGGATTGGGGAATGAACAAACATAAGGGGGAATGCAACTATGGACTAAAGTAGACTTATTGTTGTTGTAATGGAAGAATGGATAACATTGATATAATGACAGTGGTCACCAGAAGTTCTGTGGGGATGGAGCAGGAAGAAGAGGTATAACATGGGCTTACTGGTATTCTACTATAGATATATTATGAATCTAGCTATGGAAGAAATTACAACATTGATGTGGAGCCAGTGGCCACTGGAGGCTCTGGGGACAGGGAAAGGGAAAAACAGTTGTAATACGGGAGATTTTTCAGACCTTGGGAATTGTCCTGAGTAACATTGCAATGAAAGACATAGGCCATTTTATATCATCACATAACTTGCAGAACTGTGTGGGAGAGAGTGTGGTCTACAATGTGAACCATGGTCCATGCTTAATGGGAAAGCCCATTAATGATTTTGATGTGTTTATCAATTGCAATTAATGTGCCACACTAATGAATGATGTTTATGTGGGAGGTGTGGGAGGTGGGGCATATGGGAATCTTTATATTTTTTTGTGTAACATTTATGTAATCTATGTATCTTTTAAAAAATTAAAAAATTACAAAGAAAAAAAAATACATTGATAACCAGAGGTTATGAGGGGAGGAAGAAGGAAGAATAGGTGTAACATGGGTCATTTTCAGGACATTGCAATCATTCTACATGACATTGCAATGATGGATAAGGCCAGTTTACATTTTGTTAAAACCTATAAAATTGTGTGTTGCAAAGTGCAAATCATAATGTACACTCTAGACCATGGTTAGTAGCAATGCTTCAATGTGTACTCATGAATTGTAAAATATATTCCACACTAATGAAAGATGTTGTTGATGGGGAGAGTTTGGGAAGAAGAAGGAGTGGGATATGTGGAAGTTCCTTATATTTTGGGTTTTTGCTTTTTTTTAAATTTTTTAAAATATATTTTTATTTACTTTAAAAAGATATTTAGGTTACATAAAATGTTACATAAAAAATATAAGGGATTCCCATTTGCCCCACTCCCCACAACTCCCATTTTCCCCACATTAACACCTTCTTTCATTAGTGTGGTACATTCATGGCAATTGATGAACACATTTTGGAGCATTGCCACTAAGCATGGATAATAGTTTACATTGTAGTTTACACTCACTCCCACTCAATTCTGTAGGTTATGGCAGGATATATAGTGGTCTGTATCTGCTGTTACAATGTCATTCAGGATGATTTCAAGTCCCAAAAATGCCCCCATATTACATCTCTTTTTCCCTCTCCCTGATTTCAGCACTTCCATTGGCCACTGTCTCCACATCAGTGATATAATTTCTTCCATTGTTAGAATCACAATAAGTCTACAGTAAAATACCAGCAAGTCCACTCTAGTCCATTATTTATTCCCTAATGCTGAGGATTCTGGGATGGTGATGCCCAATCCTCCTCTCATTGAGAGGGGGTTTCAATCCCATATGGATGATGGGACTCTCTTGATTGCAGTTGTAGACACTCTTGGTTCCTTAGCATGGTGGCTGTCCATCCTCACCTACTTGTTAGTTGTTCTTTTGAGTCCAATGAACTGGAGAGTATGTGTTACAACTCCTCTGAAGCTTAGGGCCAAGTTGCCAAATGGACAAGAGATTCAAGTCTCTTGGATGTATACCTACCAACTCCAGCACCAACTATAGGTTCAACCAGAAGGGACAGAAGAGGCATGTATAGAGAAATCACAACTGAGTCCAACTCTGTCACACTTGGGAGCACAAACTCCAAAATAGCAGCCACTGACAAGGCACCAAGTTCTGGAGCTATCTGCCATGACCATAGGACCTGTGTGTCTCCAGAGCACTCAGGAGCCCCACTATCTGGGGTAATATCTACTTTGGCAGTCTAGGAGATCCTGCTGAAATGTGCATAAACATTGCCTCTCAGATGACCTACTGACACTGTGAAGTTTCTTAGCCATATACACTAATTTATTTTTACTTCCCCCCCCTTTTATTCACAATCTTTTTCCAGTTGCATTACCACCTGGTGCTTGGTACTAATCCCTCAGTGCCAGGGAGGCTCATCCCCAGGAATAATGTACCACACTCGGGGGGGGGGGGGAGCGTAGCGGCGGAGGGAGGTAAAACATTTATATGCTGAGTTTGCCTTAGAGAGAGGTCAGATTTGAGCAACATGGAGGCTCTCAGGAGGTAACTCTTATGCACACTACAATACTAGGTTAAGATGCAATTTCAAGAGCAAAGGTTCATAAGCATACTCATCAATATCAAGGGCCCATCAATCGACCATCTTTTGTTACTAGTCATTGGCCCTGTACTTGGGGGATTGTTGCTGTTCCATTAGACAATGTAACAGAGCTCCTCAGGATGGGAATTCAATATTCTTTCAGTTATTTAGTGAATCTCTACACACTGTGGCAATGCCCCATGATCATTTGAACACATATATATACCTTATATGTATGACCAGGTAAACTTCCTCCTATGTATTCACCTATGACTGACACCTCACACCAAAGACCCTCCTGTGCCACAGTTCTAACCCTTCCGTTACAAAACTTCTTCAAAAATGAAGCCAAGAATATCACCAAATACAATTAATAGGAAAATTAAATGATAATGATAGATTTAAAAATAAGAGATAAAATACATAATAATTTAGAAAAACTAAAACTAAAATAAAATTTTAAAATTGGGATATTAAAAAATGAAAAATATTAATTTTTTTTTTACTTTTTACCTTTCATCACTGTAATATCTGTTGTCCTGTACGTACAGTGGCATTTTCTTCCATTTCTTCCCAGTGTCCTATTTTTATTCATTTTGTTTTCAAAGAAGTTTTGGGTATCAGGTAAAGTCACATACAGAATACAGGGGACTCCCATATACCGAACATCCTTTTCCTTTCCCCCTTCCCATATCAATAACCCTTTTTATATGTGGATAGTGCATTTGTTATAACTGATTTACAAATATTGAAATATGGTCAATGGTTTATATTATGGTTTACATTTTAAATGATACACTTATATAAATTTTAGATGAAATTTAACATGGCCTGATCCATCATTGCAAGATCATGCAGAACACTTCCATTGTCCCTTAAATACCCCCATTTCCATCTATTCTACTCCTCCCTCCCCCTCCCCTTGGAGCCCATGGCAACCACCAGACTTCACTCCTTAAGGACAAGATTCATAGATACTTCCAACAACACTGGGGCCTTGACACACTAGTCTGTCATCACCTATTATGAATGATCCATACTCTCGAGAGACACCCACCCCTCTGTGAACAAATCGGGCTTCCCCAGGATGGGAGTCCCACTCCTTCCTGCTAATTATGTTGGTCTCCACCCACTGATACAACACACTATGAAAAAATGATAACTCACACATTCTCTAGAAGACTGCCCAGGTGCCCTAGGTGTGCCCTGTTTTGAATGTCCCCTGTCCAACTCCCTAAACTAGTAATCCTTCCTTGTCATATTGCCAAAAGTGATTTCTCAACATTGTAGTTTCAAACATTTACCCACCAATCCACATTGTTCAGCTGCTTCCTCCCCCAAACCTCACCCCAGTTTCATGGACCATCCAAGCCATTCTCCCCACCCTAAACTGTCAAGCTTGTACCCCTAACCCAATAGTATCAATACACCCCTGTCATATTCCTTCTTGCACAATTACTCACTTCCAATTTATCATAGATTTTGCCCATATGGATGTTGGCTCACAACCTCCTTCTCCCTTTCTATTTCCTGTAAACCTATCTTCCAGACTCTCGCTTTCTGAGTCAGCTCAATTTGCTTAATTCATATCAGAGAAGTCATGTAATGTTTGTCCTTCAATGGCTGGCTTGCTTCACTCAACATAAGGTCCTCATGATTCATCCATATTATCCCATGTGTTAGGACAACTTCCCTGATAAAAAAAAATATATGAAAAAAGTAACATTAGGGGCACTATCAAAAATATGAAATAAGTTGGGATATATTTGACAAAATATGCAAAGTCCTTGAAACTAAAATATATAGAATACTGCTGAAAGAAATTAAAGAAACCCTACATAAATGGATAGATGTACATTGTTCATCCATCAGGTGACTCAATATTGCCAAGATGTCAGTTCTTCCCAGGTTGATTTATTGATTCAATATAATTCCTTTCAAAATCCAGAAGGAATTTTTGAGTAGAAAATATTAGAAGCTAGTTTTAAAATTCATGTGAAATTGAAAAGGAATTAAGTATTTAAAATGAATTTATAAATAAAACATAGATACAAGCTCAAGAAAATCCTTAAGAATTTGGACTAGTCAAATATTTCTTAGACATGAACCTAAAAGTGCAATACAAAAAATAAAAACCTGATAAATTGGACTGATAAAAAAAACACACTTCTTCAAAAGAAAATGTTAGGAGAACATAATGATAACCCACAGACTGGGAGAAAATATTTGAAAAATTTTTATTTCATAAGGGATTTGTATCCTGAATATTTAAAGACATCTCAAAACTCAATAATAAGGAAATAAAAAATAATATGAAAAGGGGCAAAAATTTGAACTGACTCTTCTTTAGAGGTGGCAATTAAGTATGTGAAAAGATACTCAACATCAGTAGATAGTAGGGAATTGCAAATTACCATCACAATATGATACATTTACATGCTTATTTGAATAACTAAAATTAGAAAGATTGACCATATGAAGTATTGGGGCAGATTTTGAAGAATTGTAATTATCATATACTGCTTGTGAAAAACATTTTATCACTTCTGCCATATGATTCAGACATCCATTCCCAGGAATTTATCAAAGAGAAATGAAAGTGTATGTTTATATAATAACTCAAACAAGAACATTCATGACAGCATAAGTTTGAAAACAACACAAATGTCCAACAAAATGAGTGGATGAGTGAATATTATTTTATCTTTACAATGGAATACAACTAAAAAGTAAAAAGAATGAACCACTGATAGATATAACAACATGAAAGGATTTCAAAATAATAATTCTGCATGTGAAAAGGCATTCAAAAAAGAGTACACCTGTATTACTCCATTTACATAAAATTCTGGAAAGTGGAAATGTCAAAAATCAAATTGTACATGTTAAATATGTGTATTTATAATTAATCATTTTTTAAAAATAAAACTATCAGCTCGTTACTCTCAATAAGGGAAGATTGCCTTTACACTGTGGATCCACAGTTCCTGTTCATCCATTTTTCCTTTTTATCACAGTGTCTTCTTCTCACTTAAGTATCAGTGGACAATCATGACTAGTTGTATCACCTAATTTCTGTAAATATAGGGCAATATTTTAGAATATGATAAAAAATTTCCATGAGAAATGACATATTAATAATCTTTGTGAGATAAGTTATAAATCTATGCTGGAATATTGCAGGGAAATGTTTTAAAAATGTACTTTTTGTATCAAAATTAAAGAATTACCATCCAATGGAAATGTCAAGGTGAATTTATCACTATAAGAGTGACATCATTTCAAGTTCCGTCCTTAATGGGGTTGGTTGATGATTTCATTCTTAGGCAGACATGGGAGGCCATACAACCAGATTTTGTTCTCCATTATATATAAATTAAAGGGAAGCAGGACTCCTGGGGAAAATAGCTAATGCCATTAGCTTTGGGATAAGATAAAATCAAAATGGGTCTTAGCCAGCTTCTTTCTTAAAATCAAAGATGCTTAAGAAAAAATAATGTGTCCAATATACTGCTGAAACTACTGGTAAATTGTAAGAATCAGTATCAAAAATTTTCAATTTAATTGAGTGTATGCAAAACCATTAATTCATAATGAAACTCAACAAGGAAATTTTTGTATAAAGTTTGCAAAAACAAAATAATGAAAGGGTGACTACAATAAGAAATGTTTAATATAATTATTGTTCATCCCTACATAAATAACATAAATGCTTTTTCTTTTCCTTTTTTTTGGATTTTTTTAATTATTATTTTTTTATTATTGTCGGTAAAAATCAAATTTTTCACAATACAAACAAATATTTGTAAAATGATATATAAATATATATGCATATATGTGCACTTGCTTACATAAATGTTATTTTTTTATATACATATTTTAAAAGATGCTTAGATTACATAAATGTTACACAAAAATTACAGGGATTCCCATGTTCCCCACCTCCCACACCTCCCATAACATCCCACATAAACATCTGCATGTTTGTTATTTATATTATGTTATTTATAAGCATGCAAGTTATTTATGTAAGGATGAACAATAAGTTTATTCAAGATGGCTGCATGTTAAATTGTTATGATATTCTATATAAAACACAAAATTTTTATGTTTTTTTCTACAGAAGAACATTGTATTTGCTTTTCAATATTTCCCTTCCCTCCTTTCTGTCAGGGGTCTACTACAAAAGGAAGAAGCAAAATTACTTTCTAAATTCCATGTCTCATATCTGCTTTGAAGAAAAACATACATTACTTTAGGTCATGTCTTATAGGTTATGTAATATTTTCTGACCTTTTCCTAGAAAACTAATACTCACCTTAATGCAACATCATCAGCTGCATGTTTAATTTCAATGAAAATAGCATTTATTTATGGAGGCTCAATTTGTTTATTTTTACATGCCTGCATTTGTAGGAGTTTAATTAAATTTATCCTCTTCTTTAAAAAAAAAAAAAAGAAATGTTTAGTTTTTACAATTAGCTTTATTCAGACTCATGTCACAGAAGATGGAACTCCTCAGCAACCTCATAAGGTAAAATTTACCCAAACAATCCTGCATATGGCTCCACGAATGCAATATTTCTTGTAACAGGAAACTAAGGATGCTCATGTGAACTTAGTGCTTGGCACCAGTCAAATGCATAACATAAATTCAAACGGATGGACTTATCAAATCTCTGGATGTAATAAGTGCCTAAAAAGGGAGACCAATCAGAAAGCCTTTGGCTTGGGTGTGAATCACTTTGGATGTTAGAATCAGAACCTAAGTCTCAATAAGAACCAGATGGTCAATAATTCAGAACTAGTACCCTCTTCTAATCTAAACTGGTATTCTTTTTCTTTGGCCTAGTGAACAAGAGAAGCCCTAGATAAAAAAATAAAATAAGAATCAAAATATTGAACAACAATCAAACCCATGATATTAAGGATTTCATGATAGGTTTAACTATGGTCTAACATATTTTTTTCATCATTCTGGGAATTTGACCATACTTTGCTCTTTAAAGGGTTTGAAACTTTTGAAAGATTCAAAATATTACATATGTGATATAACTAACAGAGAGATTTAACTGAATGAGTCTACATTTCAACGTTCAAGGGATATAATGTATAAAATGTATGCTTCAAATTATTAACTGTGTAATTCTTAAGGGCTTAGTAAACAATTTATATGACTATTAAATACATTATTTAAAAAGTAGAAACAGTGAAAATTCTGTACATTAAAGAATCCTTTAAGACAAAGAATCTAGTAACAATTTCTTAGAGAAACTACCTCCCAAATGTGTCCAGTGAGGCCAAAAGGACCCTCTTAGGCGGGATGGGGGATATGAAGTGTGGCTTCCTAGCTTCCCAAGGTCAGACTTATTCTCTCCTCCTTACCCAGTGTCATTTGTAGAAGGAGGAGATCTTTAAGGGATACTTTGAATTCCTTATTCTTCAGGGTATAAAAGAAGGGGTTCAGGGTGGGAGTGATAATGGCATACTATGTGGCAATAGTTCTGTCTAGAAACCTTGCAAAGTCAAGGGCTAGATGGATGTTGGTGTACAGAAAGGTATTGTAATAAATGGTGACCACCAGGAGGTGGTTGCTGTAGGTGGAGAAAGCCACCACTTGCCCTTGGCTGAGTAGATGAGAAGGATGCTGGCAATGATGCAGGCTGAAGATGCATTGTTGACCAGGAAGTGCATCCCCAAAAGGAACATCTCTGAAGTGATGGTCATGATATCTATGAGGAAAGTTGGGGAGCAGTATAGCAGCAGCATGGGTGAGATTTTGCAAAGAAGTGAGCAATGGTGTTGGAGTCATATGATGGCTTGACAATCAGAGCAGTGAGCATGGAGGTTTGAACACACCTGTGGACCACCTTAAAGCCACCAAGGAGAGACCTCATCAGGGTGTGGTTGTGCTGCAGCCAACAGATGGTCAGGTAGTGGTTATAGGTCATGGTGGTGAAGAGAAGAAGTTCCATAGGCAGTTAACAGGTAAAACATCTGCCTAAGGCATCTGAGGTAGGAGATGGTGCTCTTTGTAACCAGGCTCTGCAGTAACTTGGACAGTGTGAATGAGGTTCAGACCATGTCCATCATGGACATGTTGATCAGGAGGAAGTACATGGGTGTGTGGACATTGGTTCTAAAATAAATGGCTATGATCAGGATATTTATGGTCAGGGCCACCACAAACATGGAAGAAGAGGCAGAAGAGGGCTACTTGGAACCAAGGTCCTCAGTGAAACTCTGCAGGATGAGCATAAACACCTCCAGCTTGTTCCCAATGGCTGTGGACAAAGCCAGCTCAAATCTGCTGGAAGCATCAGTTTATGAGCCCATTGGAGGAGACAGTACCATCCCTAGTCACCTCTTCAGTAGCCACCCTGGGCCTGCAGTCTCAGAGAGAGAGTGTGTGTGGTCTGCTCACAAATAGACAGTGGACCCAACCCAGCTGTTCTGACATCCTGGAAGGAAACCAAAGAGCACTCACATGTCTTTTGGTGTATCAGAGACCTCATCTGCCACAGGGGTGCAAGGTCCTCCCCAGACATTCTCAGGTGGACAGAGAGGGCCAGTGGGTTTCCTGCAAGCTGATGTGAGATGCAGTGGGCCTGTCCTAAGTGAGGCCTGAACTCTATGGCTGCAGCACACCAGAGTCCAGGGCTCAGCAGAAGGACAGTGCTGATCTGTGCTCACATGGAAGGTTTGATTGAATACTGGGGTTGCTCTAAACTTATGTGAGCCAGGAATAGACATGTAGTAATACAATCAATATCCTAATTTTCCTCTAGGAATGGGTCCTAGGCCACCATCAAAGACTCATACTCCTCTCACTGAGAGGATGTCTGTCCTCAGGAAATCAGCCAATATTCAAGGAGAGAATATTAAATAAATTTTGGGACAGGCACACAATGGAACATGAGGCCATCATTAAAAATGATGGTATAAATAAGGGAAGTATAGAGAAGCCAATAAGAAAAATTAAGTTAAAAACAGAGCAAACCAATAGAAATCATGCTGTGCTGCATTCTGTAAAAGATGCTCTCATTTGTTCATTTCTGCAAAGGAAAGTCCTCAGTAAACATAAACCACAAGGTTAAAAAGGTTCATTTCTGGGACACAGATGTTAAATGATTTTTCATTTTCTTCTTGTGTCTTATCTGCACTTCCTACATATTCTATAATAAACATACATTAATTTCCAAATGGAATAATTTCAATAAATCAAAAATATACCCAGGACTGGCTACATAATTTGTGGGGCTCAGTGTAAGTGAAAATACTGAGCCCTTTGATAAAAATTATTAAGAATTTCAAGATGGCAATTGTAGAGTGTGTACCCATCTGAGCAATTTCATGATGAAACTGGCTCAGGATATATCAGATGAAATATTATAGAGAGAAGCAGTTGGGCTGTCAGTCCAGCAGGGAGGTGTGGTGGGGTTGTGTGCAAGTCAGAGGGGAGAGATGCAAAGGTCCTCAAGAGATGGAGATGGGCCTTGAAAACAGTAGGAGATCCCACACCCTACCTCAGGCATCACCCACAAAATCTCTCCTGGGGCTCCACAGTGAATTCTTCCCACAAAAAAGCAAATGAATTTATTTATATTATACTGATGGAGTTGTCAGTTATTTGGCAAAACTAAATAACTCTCAAGAGAGAGCTGGTGGCAGTTGTACGGCAGGGTAATTTGATACTCAGAGGGAGGAGAAAAGAGAAAGAGCTTATGAAATGAGGCTGGGGGCAAGGGATGGTTAGGCCAGAGCCCTGTAGCCAGGGAGAAGATGAGGGTGAGTCTAGAGAGTCAGGATCGATAGTGATCAGGTTCAGCATGCTATTGCTCTGTCTGAGCACACACTGGATGGACCTCAGCTGCCAGCCTCACTACACATCCTGGCCTCCAGATTTCTGACTGGTTCTCTCCAACTCCTGAATACCAATCACCCCACTGTGAGCACCCCCTTTGCCAGTGCCTGCAAACCCATTGAGGCTGCTACACAGGGATGGCCATGCACTATATGATGTGGACTATTGGGTGGACCACTAGAATTCCACCTCCTGCCAGGACTTTCAACCACTGACCCCCAGGGCCAACTTGAGGGCTAGGAGACAGTAGCAGCCCAGCACTGAGTGTTGGTGTCCTCATTCCATCCATTCATCACCTGGCTTTAGCTCTGTCCTCTGCTCTCAAGTCCCCATAAAGACAGTGGTGTTGGCTGAGGGGCAGACAGGAAAGCAATGAGTATGGCAAAGGGACAGAAGAGGGTCAGGGAGAGGAGAGCACAAAGTTAGGAAGGAAAAAGCAGAGGGTCAAACAGGGGAGGGCAGAGGGCCAGGTAAGGGAAAAACAGAATATCAGGCAGGGGAAGAACAAAGTGTCAGGTAACTGGAGAACAGAGGGTCAGACAAAGGGACAGCAGAGAGTCAGATAGAAGAAGGGCAGAGGATAAGGTAAGAGGAGGGCAGAGATTCAGTTATAGGAAAGCAAAGGATCAGGTAGAGAACAGGTAGAGAGTCAGGTAAGGAGAGGGCAGAGGATCAGGTAGAGTCAGAAAAGAGGGTCAGGTAAGGGGAGGACAGGGGCCAGGCAGAGGAAGGGTAGAGGTTCAGGTAGAAGAAGGGAAGAATGTAAGGTAAGGGGACAGAAGATCATCAGGTATGGGAAAGTTAGAGAGTTAGGAAAGGGAAGAACAGAGGGTCAGGTGCATGGAGATCAGAGGGTTAGTTAGAGAGAGAACAGAGGGTCAGGTGAGGGATGAGCAGAGTTCAAATAGGGAGAGAATAGAGGGTCAGGGGTGGGAGGGAAGAGGGTCAGGTTGAGAAAGGGCAAAGGCACAGATAATGGGAAGGCAGAAGGCCAGGTAAGGGAAAAGCAGAGCATCAGGTAAGGGAGGTTGGAGAGTCAGGTAAGAGGAGAATAGTAAGTATGGTATGTGGAGACCAGAGAGTTAAGTAGGGTGAGAATAGAGAGTCAAGTATGTGAATGTCAGAGGTTCAAGTAGGGGGAAGACAGAGGGTTGGGTAGTTGGAGACCATAAAGCCAGGTAAGGGAAGGGCAAAAGTTCAAGTAAAGCATGGACAGAATGTCAGGTAGAGGAAAGGCAGGGGAAAGGTAGAAACAGGCAAGTTCAAATAAGGGGAGCTCAGACGGTCAGGCAGGGGATGGCAGAGGGTCTGGTAATGGGAGGGCAGAGGTCAGGTAAGTGGACAGCAAAGGATCAGGTAGGGAGATGCCAGGTTTCAAGTAGAGGAAGGCCAGAGGATAAAGGAAGGGCACAGCAGATTATCAGGTATGGAGAGGTTAGAGAGTCAAGGAAAGGGGAGAACAGTGGGACTCCTGCATGGAGATCTGAGGGTTTGTTATGAGGAGGGAAGAGGGTCAGGTAAGGGGATGGATAGGGTCAGGTAGGGGGAGGGCAAAGGATAAGGTAATGTGAGGGCAGAGGCCCAGTTAGGGAGAGGGAAGAAGTCAAGGTAAGGAGTGGGCTGAGGGTCAGGTAGGTTGAAGATAGAGGGTCAATTAAGGAGTTGGTAGGCGGTCAGGTCAGGGGAAAATATAGGGTCAGGTCAGGGAAGGGCTGAGGGTCTGGTAGGTGGAGTGAAGAGAGCTGAAGGTTGGTGTTGGGAATTTAATCATGTCACCTTGGAGGACTAGGCAGATGTGGCACAAAAGGGCCTTAGAAGAGCCAGGAAACAGGGAACAAGTGTACTGCATCATCTAGAGGGAATAGTCTTGCCTGGTGACAAGGAATGATTGGAACCATAGAAGCAGCCAGTTTGGGCCACTAGAGGAATGCTGGAAGGAAGTGAAAATTAGGAATCCTGGATAGCACCAGGAGTTCCCCTGTGGGCAACCTAAACCAAAGACAAGAGGAAGTCCAAGGTTTCTGGAACTGGGGTGTGTGGTGGGGAGGCCATCAGGGGCTTGATAAAGGGACTTGCAGGCTTGGGCAACGTTCTTGGACTTCATCTCAAGGGCACTGGGAAGCCATGAAAGTCCTTGACTGTGGACATCATAAAATGGTATTTATGTATTTACAAAATTGTTCTAGCCTCAGAGCGTACATGAGATATAGGAGCCCAAGAGCAAAACAAAAAATCCAGTTAGGAAGCTGGTGCCGAAGCTCATGCAGGGATTATGATATCTCAGACTTGTCCAGCAAAGTAAGGAAACAATAATTGAATGGGGTTAAAGAGATGTCCAGGATTTAGAACCACAAAATCATTGACTCATTGAAAAAGTGAAAGAGGAAGTATTGAGGATAAGAACCATGTCCCTTGAGGATGGGGGCACCATCTACCCAGACAAGAGCCAGGAGGAAAGTTCAGGGGGAAGACTTGGAAATGTTCAGTAGATAATTCAATATCTGGACCTAGAGATGCAGAGAGAAATCTGATCTAAAAATAGAAATACAGAAGGTAGTAAAAGTCAGGAACATGAGTGAGGTTGCCTAGAGAGAGGAAAGGGCAGGAAGTGAGGATGGCCTCATCAGAGCCTGTGAAAACTCCTCAGGAAAAGAAGTGAAAGGACATGGAGGACCCTAGGAGAGGTCCCAAGTGGGGCCAGGTGAATGGGGAGCTCACATGTCTCTCTTCCTGGATCCCTCCCTCCAGGGGAGTCACACATCCCTTTACCCCAATTCCCTCCATCCAGGATATCACACAAGTCCCTCTGCCAGAATCCTTCCTTCCAGGGGTCACCCTTGTCCCTCTGCCTGGACTCCCTTGATCCAGAGGGCTCATATGTTCCTCTGCCAGAACCTTCTAGGAATGGACAGAACGCTGTTACCCTGTGAAGTGAGCCCAGCAATAAGGGTCTCTTGAGTTGGCTGAGGCCTCACAGAGGAAGGAGTCAACAAAAGCCTCCATAGCCTGCCAGTATAGTGACCCTGAGAGCCTACACCCTGCCTGGGATGGATGGCTTGAACCAGAAGACCCAGCATTCCCATGGACCCAGGAAAACTTTGAATCATCAAAATGGAACAGAAAAGTGCATGTTTTGAACTTTGATTCACATAATTCCAGAAAAATATCACCAATATGTGCCTGTGAGAATTGAAGACAACCAAACTAATCCTTCAAAGAAAGGCAGCATCAGAGTAAGTGCCAGTCACTCCTTCATATATTTCCCCAATGCCCTGTTCAGCTTTTCAGCCTCCATCAGAAACAGCAGAAATCTCTGGGGTACAAATGGTCCCAAATGCCAGGATTGCTTTTCTGGGCTTTCCTGTCTCTTGGCTCTAGGTCTTGCAGTACTCACTGTTTTGCCAGTTCTCAGCACCTTCAGACAAAAGGGGTTTGGTTGATGTTATACAGCTCTTCTAGGTTTCTCATATGGAGGGTTAATCTGAATGATTAACTGAAAGTAGAAGCCCAGAGTTTCTCTTTATGTGTTTTTAACATTTTCATGAAATTCCAATTTTAATGTCAAAGTAAAGCAGAAGGTGGTCAGGGCCTGTGGATGTGGGTAGAAGAAACATTGGGGGTTTCTGGGGTTCTGGTGGTGTCTGCTTCTTGAATAGGGGGAGTGTTCAGTTCCTAAAAATTCATCAAATTTTATACTTAATGGTTAGGTCACTTTCCTTATGTATGCTATGATTCAATAAAAGTCTACACAAGTAGGAAACATCTAATCCCTTTAAAGTCTAGATAGTGGGTGAATGCAGAAATGGGTGAAAATCAATGTACCACAAAATGAGGGTTAAGGTCATAGGCAGAGATGGTCCAGCCAGATCTTCAAGAGATGAATGTTTGCAGGTAACAGGCAGGGCCCTCAGGAATAGAGGGAAAGCTGGTGTTCTGGGAGTGATCTTGGGCATGTGGGAGTTTAATGCCTTAGCTATGTAACAAAAATAAGCAGAATTTAAAGTGTGCTCTGGTGAAGCAGCAGACCTGCCAGGACTGAGCATGGCAGCCAGCTCTTTGCAGGAAAATGCCACAGAGACCAGGAAATCAGGCCGCTGCTGAGGCAGGGAATGTCACAAAATGTCTCATTCCCTTTACCCTGCTCCAAGTCAAATTTTTAATTGAGGAAGCCCCAGCTCAGGAGAAACACTATTAACACTCTCCTTGACTCTTGCCTCCAGCTTCAGGTGTCCCAGCCCTCAGGAGACCTAATTGCTTGTTGAAATTAATTGCCACCTCCAACTGAGGCCCTAGGTGAATTTGAAAGCATTATTAATTGGCCTCACAAATTTCTACAGTAGACCAGGGCTGGGCCATTAGAGATAGTCCTCCCAGGCCTCTGGACTGACTCTCTGCTCTAGGTCTCACAGCTGGCTAATGAGCCAGAAACATCCAACTTTCTAATACACCAGTAGCCTGGCCAGGTGGCCTCCTCAGGCTCTGCTGTGTTGTTCCATTGGCAGCTGAAATGTGTTGAGGGACAGCCTAAAGGAAGTAGAGATGGCTCTGGCAATCATGGGCCATGCCCTTGGCCTCAGTGTCTGAATTAGTCAGCCAAAGTGGTGCTGATGCAAAATACCACAAATCTGTTGGCTTTTACAAAGTGTATTTATTTGGGGTAGAAGCTTACAGTAAGCATAAGTTACTTCCCTCACAAAAGTCTGTTTCCACATGTTGGAGCATAATGGCTGCCAATGTCTGCAAGGGTTCAGGATTTCTGGCTTCCTCTCTTCCTGGGGCTCATTTCTCTCCAGGTTCGGCTGCTCTGGTCTCTCCTCAAGGCCAGCTGTAAACTATAAGGCACATGGCTTATCTCTCTTCCCAGGCTTCTGCTGTGTCTAATGGAGCCCTCTCTTTTACCTTACCTATCTGCTTCTCTATTTACTTCCTGGCACTCCTGCATTAAAACTCCAACATCCTACTGATGTGGCCCAATCAAAGCCCTAGTCATAATTTAATCAAGTAAAAGTGAAATGTTGGAATTCAAAAAAAATCTAAGGGTATCACTAGCCCAGAGGAACAGACTAGTTTACAAACATAATCAGAATTACTTTTTGGAATTCATCAATGATATCAAACTAACAATGTCTTATGGGTGAAAATCATCCTAATCTCTGCCAAGCCTTCAAGCCAAGTCACTCAGAAAAGGCAGAAGTATTAAGGCACAAAAACTAGTGTGAGGGAGACCCAGGTATGCTCAGGACCCTTTTTGTCCAGGAAAGAAACAACTGCCTTAGGGGATCTAGAGGGCATACAGTCAGCAGGTGGGCTGTGACTCAGGCCCCACCGGATGATCTTCAGGACCTGAGAACTCAGTGGCTTTCATTTTCCAGGTGCTTCCAGGCAACTCAGGAAGCAGCCCTCACCAAGCCAACAACAAGACTGTTCAGTGAGGACACAGCACACACACCCTTCATTGACTGCTGAGTGAGGTCTCTGCCAGGAATTCAAATACACATTGCCCTCCTCCCCATCCCAAACCTCTTGTCTCCCACCAGTTCCTCCAATGCCCATGTTCATACCTGAGCATTCCCCAAATGCAGAGGCCAGGCAATTCTTCAGTGTGTGGACTTCTTTTGGATCCTTATCAAATAGTCCAACCACAAAGAAAATCATGAGATGGCAGAAATGTGAATGATGAGGCTATGAAAGCCAAATCAGAGCACAGTTTGTAAACTACAGCATTTTATGTGAGACAACAAAGTTTTTGCTTCAGCAAAGGAAGCCAGACTGATAGAAGCTTTGGGGTCTAGGAAGGGCAAATTATTTTTATAGACAGAAAGGAGTTAGCTTAACTCCTACTAATTAGGCATGAGTTTGTTCTATAGATGCCTGTTTACATGTTTAAGGTATGTGGGATTTGCTAGTATTGGGTTAAAGGTAATGAAGTAGCGGCTCAATTGGCTGTGGGTTGGCTATCTTTGTGGGGATTCAAATTTCAAAAGATAGAGGTTTTTGTTGTTTTGTTTGTTTGTTTTGGCTCTGAGAGACCCCCAGTGCTTTGTCTATACAATTTTACCAAAAACAGGGGATAATTGTTATTTTTAGGTGTATTACTCTTGAGGTTATGTCTTTTAAAGTGTCTTTGTTTCTTAATCAGGGTAAATGAAGATGGAATGCCCTTTCCATGAGGTCCTGGAATGAGTATGAGTGGTTCTGGCCAGCCACCTGACCCTCATAAACAAGAGGTTTGGGTGTAAGCATCAAAGGAACATCTGTGAGAATAATCAGGAGGTCTGGTAATTGTTAACTAGTCCCACTGTTTGTAACTTTATAAAAGCTGACTCTGTTAGGCAGTGCAGAGCACTCCCCCACCCCCTACTGGTTGGTCTGTGGACTGGTTGGGTTCTGTAAGTGATAATGGCAGAGCTTCCCCCAGCCTGCCACCACTGGGCTCCATGTATGAGTAAGTAAGAAGGGCATGGCTGTCAATGGGTTCCTGTGAGGTTTCTCTGGAATATCAGATTAGTTCAGTGGGCTTGACCACCTGTTACAATTGGCATAGTCAGCAGTCTAGGGTCCCTACATGCATTACACTTAAGCATTCTTTTTTATGGATATAATCAGAGTGGTTTTGAAGTTTCTTTAAAATAAACCCGGAGGAGAGAGGGACGGGAGGAGGAACAGATGAATGGATATTGGACATGTATTATAATTTATTCAAGTAAAAGAGGTTTGTTATAATTCACTCTGCTTTTGTGTATGTTTGAAATTTTCCAAAAAAAAATTTTTTTTTTCACACAAAACTCCTATCTCCTGCCTAAACCTGCCTATCCTGGTTACCTGCATCAGCGTTCATCAGGATTTGATCTCTAGGCCCCCTTGCCTGCCTTGTCTCCCTGGGTCCAAGGATGTCTGTTAACTGTGTCCAAGACAGGGGCTTGTAAGGATGGGGGGGTCAAGTGAAAAAACACATCAGGAAGAGAAGCATAATGGTCCATACTGGGCTGCAGCCATGTGGCACAAAGAGTCTTTCCTTCTGGCTGACCCACTGGTTTTTATTAGCATGGATGATCTCTTCTTTTGGCATGCAACAGTGAGGATAACATGTTGATACAATAGTGAGAATAACAAGTTGATCAGATTATATAACATACTATGTTCTTCCTTACATATCCCAGGTCCTGCCTCAGCTAACCTTGGAGAGAGAAGGGTTGTCTCAGACTGACTGTATGTCTTGTCCTGGGCAGGAGAACCTGGCATTGGAGACCAGCTTTACTTTTGAGCACATCTGCAACTGG
The DNA here is from genome assembly GCA_026826555.1 of Tolypeutes matacus. Classification (NCBI taxonomy): domain Eukaryota; kingdom Metazoa; phylum Chordata; class Mammalia; order Cingulata; family Chlamyphoridae; genus Tolypeutes; species Tolypeutes matacus. Next base: position 2,988,971 of record JAKSZT010054586.1, read on the forward strand.
TTTGCCAACTACTGGTGGCACAAAAAATTCCTCCCCCTGAGCCCGGAGTAGGCCCTGCCAGGGCTGTCAGTTGACCCCCACATTAACGCCCAGTGTGGGGATAGGCCTGCATGATGAGGTGAGTGGCCTGAGGGCTTAGGCTCCTCATGGTTTGGGGGTGGACTGTTGGCTTCTGACAGACTTCATGCTTTTCCTGTGCTGCATTGGCATGTTCAGTTTTTCCCAGTTGCTAGAATTCACCATCAGGTGGTGTTGGATCAATTTTTCATCTGAGAGTGAGAGTGCTGGTGTCAGATTGGGCTCAGAAGCTCCTCTGTGACTTAATATTGGCAAGGTGGGGCTGTGACAACCACTGTTTGAAAGTGACTGTGCAGCCACGGGCAGGAGACAGGGCTATGGTGAGGCCAGAGGAAGGCAGTCAGTGAACCAATTGCCATGTTTGGGGAATGTCCTGAATTAATACTTTTGGATTTTTTGTTTGAGCCATAAAGGTTAATGGATTGAAGCAGTGGTGATGCCCTCCCCTGACCAGCAGGTGCTTTTAACTGCTTGGAAGCCCTCACTAACCTGGGAGAAGGAAGCTGGGCATTAGAGCATGGATGAGCCTCTCCTCCCTCTGACCCCTCTGTGCTTTTAGTGGCAAGTGAGGGAAATGACCCTCTACAGTCCCTGAAGGCCATCCAAGGATTATGGGAGCCACAGACCCTGGCCCCAGAATTTTCCAGAGACAAGACTCTCTCAAAGCTGCTAGCTCCCAGGTACCACCATTCCTATGACCACAAGGACCACTTCACCTGTTCAGCTCCTGCTCTGAGAACAACTCTGGGAGAGGTTGGTCCATGGCAGCTGAGAGCAGAGACAGCTCTACCGTGGGATGGAAGAAGCCCTCATGGCCAAGAATGGAAGAAGCAGACTTAGAAAGAAAAAAACTGTACAGCAGTCATTTATTTATTTATAATATTTTGTTTTTTTAAAATGTCATTGAATTTATTCATCAACTGTAACAAATGTACCACACTATTGTATGATGTTATTAATAGGAGAAGATGTGGGAGGGGGAAGATTGGAATATATGGGAATCCCTTATATTTTTAATGTAACTTTTCTGTAATCGAAAACCTCTTTAAAAATAAAGTTTATTGTATTTTTTAGAATGTCATTGAGTTAGTTATGACCAATGTTTTCTGAAGTTCCTCCTCTGCCCTAGGTGCTGCTTCTAGCACACACCTGCACCCTCTACTCTTTCTTTGATGAGCTTGAAGCTGATGGAATAAAGAAGGTGCTGGTGGCTCACATGGCTGGCCAGCAGCAGGGCTGGGACCCAAGCTGGGGCTGAGACCCTTGTCCAGGTCTACCAATAACCCTGTTGCACATTTGTACCTCCTTAGCCTTTAAAGTTTGACATCAGCATCTCTCATGTCTTCCTCGCTGGTTGACTCCCAGGCCCATCCCCACCTTGCTGTCTGACCTTGGCCAGGTTCACCTAACATCACTGTGCCTTTATTTTCCCACCTGTGAAATGGGGCTAATGTTAGGACCTGTTATGTGGACTTTCTGTAGAGATTATTTGGGGTTAACCAAAGTCTTGGAGCCCAGTCTGAGAGATAGTGAATGTTCCATGAATATTGATTATGTAAATTATTTTTAGTTACTTGCTCCCTGATATTCTTTAAAAAAATTTTTTTTTACTTTAAAAGATGCTTAGATTACTTTTAATGCATCATTTTTTACTCCACTTTTAGGGTCTTGCTAATACTTTTCATTTTTCAGTATTTTAGCAATGCTCCATTTACCATCATTGTAAATATAATTGCTTATGTGTTTCAGCTTTCCAGTAATTCTATTAAGTGTCCCTGGGGCCAGACCTTCAGAGTCCAGCCCCTAGTACTCCCCTCTCACAGGCCTCAGGATGACTGAAGAGCACAGAGTGACTCACAATATTTGGGCCTAACAGATAGTCAGGGGCTGGGCCCAAATGGGAACCCAGATTCCCAAACATGGCTGGAGTCTCTTCCCAGGTGTCAGCCGGTGGGAGCCTCTACCCCCCAAGGGTTGGTGTTTGCTTGTCCCCCAGGTCTCTGCAGGGCACCGAGATGTAGGCAGAGGGGCCAGGCTGCCATGCTACTCCCTGGTCCCCTGTCTGCCCTGGGCCTGGCCTCTGCTGTATGGCTGCCAGCAGCAAAGAGATTGACACTTGCTGGCTGCCTCAGGATTCTGGATGATGTCCCTCATACTGGCATCCTCCATGGAAGTTTATTTCCAGATGGGCAGATGGTCAATGGTCAGGAGAAAGACTTCACAATGCCCTGTCTGGATGCCACTGCAGCTGTGCCTCTCACCACACTGGAGAATCCCAGCTCCACAGGTGGTTCTCCAGACAGGATGGTTAATTTCTACACAAGATGCCATGACCCTCTAACACATTTTTGGGGGGGACAGGGGGGTGGGAAGGGTCAGAATATTCACTTGCATCCTGTGTCTTCCAGTTAGACCCAGAACCTGTGCCACTGGAACAAAGAATTTTCTCACAATTATTTCCAATTACATTTAGTTTATTTTGCACAGTAAAAATATGCACATAGCTAAAGAGGAAGAGTATAGAAGGAATTAAAATGAAAGAGCTGCTTCCCCGTTGCTCCCCCTCCAGTGCTCCTCCTCCAGAGCTCCCCCTCCAGTGTTATCTGTTAACAAACATCTTCTAGACAGAGTAAGATTGAGCTTCTTAGATTCCCCAGCTGTCCTCCATCCTCATCCCATGGGAGATATATAATTTCATAGCTTTTTACTATTTTATTTATTATTGTAGTGTTGAATGTCTTAAAATATAGCAGAAGATTTCAGCTTCCCAAATTGTGAGGAGGAGACTGGCACTGTCAACTCATCTAAATTCCCTAGTATTCCATGGTTTTACAGATAGATAGATAGATAGATGATAGATAGATAGATAGATAGATAGAT